>JAJOZX010013273.1:0-46558 GCA_023014485.1 Bathynomus jamesi | reverse complement strand
TAGAAGGACCTTACGAGTAATGACAGTAACTCTCACGGTTTTAAAATTGAATTTCGACACACAATTAAATTCGACTACTAAAATTCATAACCATGTACTGTAGTAGTATGTCAATTTGACTATAATTTTCGTTTGATACCTTACAAATGGTACAATAACAATTTAAGGACAGTTACTCACGATTAATTGAACAAAAGAAAATTAAAAATACAAATTAAAAATATAAATCAATTATGCATTTTAATGAGCTAACATAATTTTATAATATTCTTAAAAATAAAAGTAAATCGAACCATAGATGAATTTCGACCAAGAATAAAAAAGTTATTGAAATGGAAGGGAAGCATTTCGAACAATCTTTTCTTTTAATAATTTCAATTAAATTTTACATTAAAAATTATTTTTATATAATAAAAAAAATATTAAAAAGGTTTAATAATTTTTGCATGTTAAGTAGAAAAATTATACTCTTTCGTTGAATGTTGATAGAATTTGAATTATTTGATTTTTTAATCTGAAAACTTGTTTGCATGTAGACAAATACATCTGTTTTATTGTGTAGAAGTTTTATTAAAAATTAAATGACTGAAATTTAGGGTATGTGCGGTCATACGGGTAAATTTCCCGATCGTACAGAGCAGGATAAATTAGGTACATGATCGATTAATTGTTACGCTATTTTTGTCATCATATAATCAAAATAATTATAAAACTCGTTAAAAACTTTTGTAAAAACGGTTTTGGTCGACACTGGGTTCAACTGGGGTTGGGGTGTTAAAACAAAAATAAAATAAAAAAACAAAGTTTGGAGTACTACATTCGGGGGAATTGAGTGACTAAGCGGGGGATATAAGTCTGAAATTGACAATAAGTCTTTCGTGAGCACTTTGCTCTTTAAAAAAAGATTGCTTGTCACACTACTTAGAACAAAAATTAAAAAAAAGTTGAAACAAAACGGAGGGACGGCATGTTCCTCAGCATAGTAATTTAAAAGGAGTCATTGGGACAAGATCGATTAATTAATTATTACACAACTATTATTATCACGTATACATTACAATGATTATCAAAGTCATTACAAACAATTGTAAAAACGGTTTTGTTACAAATAATAAATTACATGACTATATATTTATAAACGTAACAATGCATGAAAAAGAAAAGACAAATCGGTCAATTTCCTTCTCACAAACAAAAAAAAAAAGTTAACTAAAGACGCAAACCGGTCAATTCTGGTTGAATTTAATTCTCTTTTACAACACAAAAAAAAGGTTGAATTAAATTCTTAAATTACATTTTCTTAAATTAAATTCTCTTAAACTACAAAGAAAATGTTGAATACAATTGACTGCATTGAAATGACTTGGGACTTAAAACTGACTTCGAATATGACTGACTTCGAATATGACTGACTTCGAATATAACTGACTTCGAATATAACTGACTTCGAATACTTCTGAAATCTCTGGGGCGGTTGTCCCTCTTGGATGCAACCTTCTGAAACTGAAAACTGATTTGCAACTAAAACTGACTCGAAACTACTTCGAGTATCCTTATAAATCTCTGGGGTTTGGTTGTCCCTCTTGGATGCAACCAACCGAAACTGAAAACTGATTTGAAATTAACTGAAAATGGAAAATGACTGCACTTGATCTCTATTCAAGTGGAGACGATTAACCTCTGTTTTGGTTGACCCTCTTGGTGCAACCGACTTACTTGAAATGCAATCAAGTATCTCTATAACTTAAACTGTCTAACTTGAAATTAACTAAAAATGGAAAATGACTGCACTCGATCTTTATCAAGTGGAGACGATTAACCTCTGTTTTGGTTGACCCTCTTGGTGCAACCTTCTGACTTCAAAACTGACTTCAAAAAATGACTTCAAAAATGACTTCAAAAAATGACTTTGAAATTACTTCAAGTATCTCTCTAAATCTATAAACTCTCTATAAACTTTCTCTTTCTTAATTTGCAAGTCAATTCAATTCAGTAATTGAAAAAAAATTTGCAAACAAAAATATAAAATGTAAACAACATTTCACTCGAATGTACACGAAGGTACGATACTATTATGTTTGATACATAAAATAAAATTATTCTATACTGAATATAACTGAAAATAACTCTCTTGAAATTAACTCTCTTGAAATTAACTCTCTTTGAAATTAACTCTCTTTGAAATTAACTCTCTTTGAAATTAACTCTCTTTGAAATTAACTCTCTTTGAAATTAACTCTCTTTGAAATTAACTCTCTTTGAAATTAACTCTCTTTGAAAGTAACTCTTGAAATTACTGTTTCAATAAAAACAAATGTATCACTGGTGTCTGCAATGTTCACTGTGTTTTGTGTTAAATTCTGGTTTGATACTCATTATTAACTGTTAATAATAGTGACTTTTCAAATGTTTATAAATTACTTAAAAAAACAAACTGTACTTAACAAAATTTTCTATGGGGAAATCCTTGAGACGTGTCCTGAAGACGTCTTCCTGGCTACTTCTTCTTGGATGAAAACTAGGCGTGGAGAACTTGGAGTCGTGACACACCGGTTCAAGGGTGGATGTTACGAACAAGAAGTCGTGACACGCCGGTCAACTGGTTTTATCCTGATGCAGGGTAATTTCTATCTTGGCCAAAGAGTGGCCTCTTCTTAAAATCTTCTTGTTAAAATCTTCTTGTTAAAATCTTCTTGTTAAAATCTTCTTGTTAAAATCTTCTTCTTAAAATAATCTTCTTAAAATAATCTTCTTAAAATAATCTTCTCATCCTGGTGCAGGGTCGCCACTCTGTTAAACCCCTCCGTCTATGGCCCTGAGTCGGTTCGGAATCGACGGGGGTTCTGGTTAGGAAGCAAGCAACGGATATTTCTTCTATAACATTCTAATTCTTTTCGGTCGCCTCTGGTTAAACTCTTGGCTACAGACTCGCCAGACTATTATGCCAATATCTTCTATGGTGCTTGGGTTGTCTCTTAATTTGGGCAAAGGGTCGCCAATTTTTAATTCTTCTCTTTCTATAATACTCTGATACTTTCTCTGATACTTTCTCTGATACTAAAATTATCGACTTTTCTTTTATAACTTATCGTCTTAACTGACTGAGTTCCTGAAGAGAGCACGGCTCGAAGGGGAAAATAAAAAGTTTCTCTTACATTTAGTTTACTTCTCAAAATGTACAGGTAGTGCTCTGAATTTACAGGGGTAGAGGTTCGACCTCTTTCGACCATGGCTCAGGCCGGAATCTAAAAATATTAAGAAGGCAAGGGGCCTCTGCCCCCTCCCCGCAGCGAGGCTGCTAACAAAGGAGTCCTAATGAGGTGCTAATATGAAGTGACTTAATCAAGAAGTCTAATGAAGAAGTGCTTTAATTTTACAAATACATGTATATTGTATAATATAAACTTAAATGTTTGGGGGAAGACAGTCGAAGGTTAAGTTTCCCCCTTTTAAACACATGATCAGATGTTTGAAAGATTGCAAATAAAAATTTAAAAAAATAAAAATAAAAACTAATTTGTATTTTTCGCCGAGTCTACATTTATGAAGGCGATATCATTTCGTAATAGTACACATAAGTACAAATTAAGTACACGACTGAGTACGTATTAATTTTGGTTCATTACAATTACGATTACAATTATGGATTACTTCATATTCACTTATTGTTTAATTACACTTCCATTTTAAAGTACATTCTTACATTACCGTATATATTAAATCATTAAATTTAATTACAGTTTCAATGAAGTACATTACGTCGTTTACCATTCTTACAGTGTTTTTATATATTTATATATGGTTATACTAGATAGTTATACTAGATGGTTATACTAGATGGTTATTATATATGGTTACTAGTACAACACAAGTACATGAGACATGACACACATGATATAACATAATATGCTATAATATGTTATAAATTTGAAATCAGAGCGAAAGGAGGTATTTTATCTTTGAGCGTTCGAATCTGCTAGTCAGCGGAATTCGATCACTTAACCTCAGCATTTTTTTGAGTTCATCTCGGGAGGTCATATAATTAAAAATAAAAATGAAAAAAATAATACGAGAACGTATTTATGCGTCTTCGAACGAACGAGAAAAAATGAATATTTAATAAAATTTATATAGGATAATGATCAAGATAAGATATGGACGTATGGGGGCGGGAGATATGGTCGAATAATAGTTATATTTATACTACATAACATATAATTAATGACTTCTATAGAGTGTTTCGTCCTTAGTATGGTGTTAAAGAATTTTCATACATTGAATACTAGATATATGATGAAGGGAAAATGTGACGTCATAATTATTGAATTTTTACGTATAGTACAAATCATTATTAGGAAGATTTACAAGAATGAATTAGAGACAAAGAGTGGGTAGTAATGACTAAGAAGTACAACTACGGGTTCCAATCCTGTTACATGCAATGTGTATGCATAATCTAGGGTCGAGGGTGAGATGCAAGACAATTCATAATTAATTATAATAACTTCTATAACAAATGCAAAATGGATACGACTAAACCATAGATATGGTAGATCGTAGGGTTGTGACACGAACAAAAATAGGAAGCTACAAGTAAAATTATTATCCAAATTCGCGTTAAGCGATTTTGGTTGTTATGTAAAAAATGAATATGGATTATTCATTGTTCATTTTTTTACATTGTTCCCCCTCTAAAATGATATTTATACAATAATCTAGTAGGGTACCATTAATACCATACAAATGAGAAAATAACATCCTAACAGGGTACCATTAATACAATACAATGAGAAAATAACATCCTAACTACTTCAAGTTAGATGACGACATTCTTTTTTACAATACAAATTTTATACAGAACGAGTTCGGGTAGTTGAGTACAATGCAGGGTATCCAAATTTTTAACATGACACTCGCTTAGAGGGCTATTATAAAATATAAAAATTCAAAGATTAAAACTTTACTTTTATACAAACAGAATAAAGGATTAATACGTTAATTTAGACAAACATTTAAGTTAGACAAACAATGATATGGTTAAATTTTTTTACCAAATTTTATTTTTTCTGTGGGATGAATTACATACATAATGAGTAGAGTAGATAAAAGGGAAAAACGTAAATCGTACAATCTATAAACTAATTTTTATTGGCTAGCGTTGGTAAAAATAGAATTACGTAATGGATGATGTATAGACCTGTGGTCTAGTGTGTATTTGGGTGTATTAGGTGCAAAGTGTGTATCTTACAATTTCGAAGGACAGATTAGATTAGCTGAGAGGATTTTTAAATTAACCGAATAAATGCCTGAGCAAAAATTTATATATAGTAAGCAAAAATGCTTAGGACTATATAAATAGCAGAGTTAGCACTTACACGCTATGAAATAGTTTGTGATATCCAATGATTTTAGAATAAGGTTTGTGTATATATAGTATATATAGTGTGCATACATGCGTGTGTATGTGTAGGGATTTGGAAGGTTTTTGAATGAACAAAGTTTAAAAATAATGTATAATAATTTAAGATGGGTTTAGGGTTATAAAATCTTTTAAGTTTAAGTCAATTATTATTATTATTATTATTATTATTATTATTATTATTATTATAAAATCCTTTAAGTTCAAGGTAGTATTTAAGTATTTAATTAAATCAGTTACACGAATTAAGGTAATAAAAAAAAGACGTACTTAGAAGACCTTACGAGTAATGACAGTAACTCTCACGGTTTTAAAATTGAATTTCGACACACAATTAAATTCGACTACTAAAATTCATAACCATGTACTGTAGTAGTATGTCAATTTGACTATAATTTTCGTTTGATACCTTACAAATGGTACAATAACAATTTAAGGACAGTTACTCACGATTAATTGAACAAAAGAAAATTAAAAATACAAATTAAAAATATAAATCAATTATGCATTTTAATGAGCTAACATAATTTTATAATATTCTTAAAAATAAAAGTAAATCGAACCATAGATGAATTTCGACCAAGAATAAAAAAGTTATTGAAATGGAAGGGAAGCATTTCGAACAATCTTTTCTTTTAATAATTTCAATTAAATTTTACATTAAAAATTATTTTTATATAATAAAAAAAATATATAAAAAGGTTTAATAATTTTTGCATGTTAAGTAGAAAAATTATACTCTTTCGTTGAATGTTGATAGAATTTGAATTATTTGATTTTTTAATCTGAAAACTTGTTTGCATGTAGACAAATACATCTGTTTTATTGTGTAGAAGTTTTATTAAAAATTAAATGACTGAAATTTAGGGTATGTGCGGTCATACGGGTAAATTTCCCGATCGTACAGAGCAGGATAAATTAGGTACATGATCGATTAATTGTTACGCTATTTCTGTCATCATATAATCAAAATAATTATAAAACTCGTTAAAAACTTTTGTAAAAACGGTTTTGGTCGACACTGGGTTCAACTGGGGTTGGGGTGTTAAAATAAAAATAAAATAAAAAAACAAAGTTTGGAGTACTACATTCGGGGGAATTGAGTGACTAAGCGGGGGATATAAGTCTGAAATTGACAATAAGTCTTTCGTGAGCACTTTGCTCTTTAAAAAAAGATTGCTTGTCACACTACTTAGAACAAAAATTAAAAAAAAGTTGAAACAAAACGGAGGGACGGCATGTTCCTCAGCATAGTAATTTAAAAGGAGTCATTGGGACAAGATCGATTAATTAATTATTACACAACTATTATTATCACGTATACATTACAATGATTATCAAAGTCATTACAAACAATTGTAAAAACGGTTTTGTTACAAATAATAAATTACATGACTATATATTTATATACGTAACAATGCATGAAAAAGAAAAGACAAATCGGTCAATTTCCTTCTCACAAAAAAAAAAAAAAGGTTAACTAAAGACGCAAACCGGTCAATTCTGGTTGAATTTAATTCTGTTTTACAACACAAAAAAAAGGTTGAATTAAATTCTTAAATTACATTTTCTTAAATTAAATTCTCTTAAACTACAAAGAAAATTGAATTCAATTGACTGCATTGAAATGACTTGGGACTTAAAACTGACTTCGAATATGACTGACTTCGAATATGACTGACTTCGAATATGACTGACTTCGAATATGACTGACTTCGATATACTGAATCGATATGACTGACTTCGAATACTTCTGAAATCTCTGGGGCGGTTGTCCCTCTTGGATGCAACCTTCTGAAACTGAAAACTGATTTGCAACTAAAACTGACTCGAAACTACTTCGAGTATCCTTATAAATCTCTGGGGTTTGGTTGTCCCTCTTGGATGCAACCAACCGAAACTGAAAACTGATTTGAAATTAACTGAAAATGGAAAATGACTGCACTTGATCTCTATTCAAGTGGAGACGATTAACCTCTGTTTTGGTTGACCCTCTTGGTGCAACCGACTTACTTGAAATGCAATCAAGTATCTCTATAACTTAAACTGTCTAACTTGAAATTAACTAAAAATGGAAAATGACTGCACTCGATCTTTATCAAGTGGAGACGATTAACCTCTGTTTTGGTTGACCCTCTTGGTGCAACCTTCTGACTTCAAAAACTGACTTCAAAAAATGACTTCAAAAATGACTTCAAAAAATGACTTTGAAATTACTTCAAGTATCTCTCTAAATCTATAAACTCTCTATAAACTTTCTCTTTCTTAATTTGCAAGTCAATTCAATTCAGTAATTGAAAAAAAATTTGCAAACAAAAATATAAAATGTAAACAACATTTCACTCGAATGTACACGAAGGTACGATACTATTATGTTTGATACATAAAATAAAATTATTCTATACTGAATATAACTGAAAATAACTCTCTTGAAATTAACTCTCTTGAAATTAACTCTCTTTGAAATTAACTCTCTTTGAAATTAACTCTCTTTGAAATTAACTCTCTTTGAAAGTAACTCTTGAAATTACTGTTTCAATAAAAACAAATGTATCACTGGTGTCTGCAATGTTCACTGTGTTTTGTGTTAAATTCTGGTTTGATACTCAGTATTAACTGTTAATAATAGTGACTTTTCAAATGTTTATAAATTACTTAAAAAAACAAACTGTACTTAACAAAATTTTCTATGGGGAAATCCTTGAGACGTGTCCTGAAGACGTCTTCCTGGCTACTTCTTCTTGGATGAAAACTAGGCGTGGAGAACTTGGAGTCGTGACACACCGGTTCAAGGGTGGATGTTACGAACAAGAAGTCGTGACACGCCGGTCAACTGGTTTTATCCTGATGCAGGGTAATTTCTATCTTGGCCAAAGAGTGGCCTCTTCTTAAAATCTTCTTGTTAAAATCTTCTTGTTAAAATCTTCTTCTTAAAATCTTCTTCTTAAAATAATCTTCTTAAAATAATCTTCTTAAAATAATCTTCTTAAAATAATCTTCTCATCCTGGTGCAGGGTCGCCACTCTGTTAAACCCCTCCGTCTATGGCCCTGAGTCGGTTCGGAATCGACGGGGTTCTGGTTAGGAAGCAAGCAACGGATATTTCTTCTATAACATTCTAATTCTTTTCGGTCGCCTCTGGTTAAACTCTTGGCTACAGACTCGCCAGACTATTATGCCAATATCTTCTATGGTGCTTGGGTTGTCTCTTAATTTGGGCAAAGGGTCGCCAATTTTTAATTCTTCTCTTTCTATAATACTCTGATACTTTCTCTGATACTTTCTCTGATACTAAAATTATCGACTTTTCTTTTATAACTTATCGTCTTAACTGACTGAGTTCCTGAAGAGAGCACGGCTCGAAGGGGAAAATAAAAAGTTTCTCTTACATTTAGTTTACTTCTCAAAATGTACAGGTAGTGCTCTGAATTTACAGGGGTAGAGGTTCGACCTCTTTCGACCATGGCTCAGGCCGGAATCTAAAAATATTAAGAAGGCAAGGGGCCTCTGCCCCCTCCCCGCAGCGAGGCTGCTAACAAAGGAGTCCTAATGAGGTGCTAATATGAAGTGACTTAATCAAGAAGTCTAATGAAGAAGTGCTTTAATTTTACAAATACATGTATATTGTATAATATAAACTTAAATGTTTGGGGGAAGACAGTCGAAGGTTAAGTTTCCCCCTTTTAAACACATGATCAGATGTTTGAAAGATTGCAAATAAAAATTTAAAAAAATAAAAATAAAAACTAATTTGTATTTTTCGCCGAGTCTACATTTATGAAGGCGATATCATTTCGTAATAGTACACATAAGTACAAATTAAGTACACGACTGAGTACGTATTAATTTTGGTTCATTACAATTACGATTACAATTATGGATTACTTCATATTCACTTATTGTTTAATTACACTTCCATTTTAAAGTACATTCTTACATTACCGTATATATTAAATCATTAAATTTAATTACAGTTTCAATGAAGTACATTACGTCGTTTACCATTCTTACAGTGTTTTTATATATTTATATATGGTTATACTAGATAGTTATACTAGATGGTTATACTAGATGGTTATTATATATGGTTACTAGTACAACACAAGTACATGAGACATGACACACATGATATAGCATAATATGCTATAATATGTTATAAATTTGAAATCAGAGCGAAAGGAGGTATTTTATCTTTGAGCGTTCGAATCTGCTAGTCAGCGGAATTCGATCACTTAACCTCAGCATTTTTTTGAGTTCATCTCGGGAGGTCATATAATTAAAAATAAAAATGAAAAAAAATACGAGAACGTATTTATGCGTCTTCGAACGAACGAGAAAAAATGAATATTTAATAAAATTTATATAGGATAATGATCAAGATAAGATATGGACGTATGGGGGCGGGAGATATGGTCGAATAATAGTTATATTTATACTACATAACATATAATTAATGACTTCTATAGAGTGTTTCGTCCTTAGTATGGTGTTAAAGAATTTTCATACATTGAATACTAGATATATGATGAAGGGAAAATGTGACGTCATAATTATTGAATTTTTACGTATAGTACAAATCATTATTAGGAAGATTTACAAGAATGAATTAGAGACAAAGAGTGGGTAGTAATGACTAAGAAGTACAACTACGGGTTCCAATCCTGTTACATGCAATGTGTATGCATAATCTAGGGTCGAGGGTGAGATGCAAGACAATTCATAATTAATTATAATAACTTCTATAACAAATGCAAAATGGATACGACTAAACCATAGATATGGTAGATCGTAGGGTTGTGACACGAACAAAAATAGGAAGCTACAAGTAAAATTATTATCCAAATTCGCGTTAAGCGATTTTGGTTGTTATGTAAAAAATGAATATGGATTATTCATTGTTCATTTTTTTACATTGTTCCCCCTCTAAAATGATATTTATACAATAATCTAGTAGGGTACCATTAATACCATACAAATGAGAAAATAACATCCTAACAGGGTACCATTAATACAATACAATGAGAAAATAACATCCTAACTACTTCAAGTTAGATGACGACATTCTTTTTTACAATACAAATTTTATACAGAACGAGTTCGGGTAGTTGAGTACAATGCAGGGTATCCAAATTTTTAACATGACACTCGCTTAGAGGGCTATTATAAAATATAAAAATTCAAAGATTAAAACTTTACTTTTATACAAACAGAATAAAGGATTAATACGTTAATTTAGACAAACATTTAAGTTAGACAAACAATGATATGGTTAAATTTTTTTACCAAATTTTATTTTTTCTGTGGGATGAATTACATACATAATGAGTAGAGTAGATAAAAGGGAAAAACGTAAATCGTACAATCTATAAACTAATTTTTATTGGCTAGCGTTGGTAAAAATAGAATTACGTAATGGATGATGTATAGACCTGTGGTCTAGTGTGTATTTGGGTGTATTAGGTGCAAAGTGTGTATCTTACAATTTCGAAGGACAGATTAGATTAGCTGAGAGGATTTTTAAATTAACCGAATAAATGCCTGAGCAAAAATTTATATATAGTAAGCAAAAATGCTTAGGACTATATAAATAGCAGAGTTAGCACTTACACGCTATGAAATAGTTTGTGATATCCAATGATTTTAGAATAAGGTTTGTGTATATATAGTATATATAGTGTGCATACATGCGTGTGTATGTGTAGGGATTTGGAAGGTTTTTGAATGAACAAAGTTTAAAAATAATGTATAATAATTTAAGATGGGTTTAGGGTTATAAAATCTTTTAAGTTTAGTCAATTATTATTATTATTATTATTATTATTATTATTATTATTATTATAAAATCCTTTAAGTTCAAGGTAGTATTTAAGTATTTAATTAAATCAGTTACACGAATTAAGGTAATAAAAAAAAGACGTACTTAGAAGACCTTACGAGTAATGACAGTAACTCTCACGGTTTTAAAATTGAATTTCGACACACAATTAAATTCGACTACTAAAATTCATAACCATGTACTGTAGTAATATGTCAATTTGACTATAATTTTCGTTTGATACCTTACAAATGGTACAATAACAATTTAAGGACAGTTACTCACGATTAATTGAACAAAAGAAAATTAAAAATACAAATTAAAAATATAAATCAATTATGCATTTTAATGAGCTAACATAATTTTATAATATTCTTAAAAATAAAAGTAAATCGAACCATAGATGAATTTCGACCAAGAATAAAAAAGTTATTGAAATGGAAGGGAAGCATTTCGAACAATCTTTTCTTTTAATAATTTCAATTAAATTTTACATTAAAAATTATTTTTATATAATAAAAAAAATATATTAAAAAGGTTTAATAATTTTTGCATGTTAAGTAGAAAAATTATACTCTTTCGTTGAATGTTGATAGAATTTGAATTATTTGATTTTTTAATCTGAAAACTTGTTTGCATGTAGACAAATACATCTGTTTTATTGTGTAGAAGTTTTATTAAAAATTAAATGACTGAAATTTAGGGTATGTGCGGTCATACGGGTAAATTTCCCGATCGTACAGAGCAGGATAAATTAGGTACATGATCGATTAATTGTTACGCTATTTCTGTCATCATATAATCAAAATAATTATAAAACTCGTTAAAAACTTTTGTAAAAACGGTTTTGGTCGACACTGGGTTCAACTGGGGTTGGGGTGTTAAAATAAAAATAAAATAAAAAAACAAAGTTTGGAGTACTACATTCGGGGGAATTGAGTGACTAGCGGGGGATATAAGTCTGAAATTGACAATAAGTCTTTCGTGAGCACTTTGCTCTTTAAAAAAGATTGCTTGTCACACTACTTAGAACAAAAATTAAAAAAAAGTTGAAACAAAACGGAGGGACGGCATGTTCCTCAGCATAGTAATTTAAAAGGAGTCATTGGGACAAGATCGATTAATTAATTATTACACAACTATTATTATCACGTATACATTACAATGATTATCAAAGTCATTACAAACAATTGTAAAAACGGTTTTGTTACAAATAATAAATTACATGACTATATATTTATATACGTAACAATGCATGAAAAAGAAAAGACAAATCGGTCAATTTCCTTCTCACAAACAAAAAAAAAAGGTTAAATAAAGACGCAAACCGGTCAATTCTGGTTGAATTTAATTCTGTTTTACAACACAAAAAAAAGGTTGAATTAAATTCTTAAATTACATTTTCTTAAATTAAATTCTCTTAAACTACAAAGAAAAAGTTGAATTCATTGACTGCATTGAAATGACTTGGGACTTAAAACTGACTTCGAATATGACTGACTTCGAATATGACTGACTTCGAATATGACTGACTTCGAATATGACTGACTTCGAATATGACTGACTTCGAATATGACTGACTTCGAATATAAGTGACTTCGAATATAACTGACTTCGAATACTTCTGAAATCTCTGGGGCGGTTGTCCCTCTTGGATGCAACCTTCTGAAACTGAAAACTGATTTGCAACTAAACTGACTCGAAACTACTTCGAGTATCCTTATAAATCTCTGGGGTTTGGTTGTCCCTCTTGGATGCAACCAACCGAAACTGAAAACTGATTTGAAATTAACTGAAAATGGAAAATGACTGCACTTCATCTCTATTCAAGTGGAGACGATTAACCTCTGTTTTGGTTGACCCTCTTGGTGCAACCGACTTACTGAAATGCAATCAAAGTATCTCTATAACTTAAACTGTCTAACTTGAAATTAACAAAAATGGAAAATGACTGCACTCGATCTTTATCAAGTGGAGACGATTAACCTCTGTTTTGGTTGACCCTCTTGGTGCAACCTTCTGACTTCAAAAACTGACTTCAAAAAATGACTTCAAAAATTACTTCAAAAAAATGACTTTGAAATTACTTCAAGTATCTCTCTAAATCTATAAACTCTCTATAAACTTTCTCTTTCTTAATTTGCAAGTCAATTCAATTCAGTAATTGAAAAAAAATTTGCAAACAAAAATATAAAATGTAAACAACATTTCACTCGAATGTACACGAAGGTACGATACTATTATGTTTGATACATAAAATAAAATTATTCTATACTGAAATTAACTCTCTTTGAAATTAACTCTCTTTGAAATTAACTCTCTTGAAATTAACTCTCTTTGAAATTAACTCTCTTTGAAATTAACTCTCTTTGAAATTAACTCTCTTTGAAAGTAACTCTTGAAATTACTGTTTCAATAAAAACAAATGTATCATTGGTGTCTGCAATGTTCACTGTGCTTTGTGTTAAATTCTAGTTTGATACTCGTATTAACTGTTAATAATAGTGACTTTTCAAATGTTTATAAATTACTTAAAAAACAAACTGTACTTAACAAAATTTTCTATGGGAAATCCTTGAGACGTGTCCTGAAGACGTCTTCCTGGCTACTTCTTCTTGGATGAAAACTAGGCGTGGAGAACTTGGAGTCGTGACACACCGGTTCAAGGGTGGATGTTACGAACAAGAAGTCGTGACACGCCGGTCAACTGGTTTTATCCTGATGCAGGGTAATTTCTATCTTGGCCAAAGAGTGGCCTCTTCTTAAAATCTTCTTGTTAAAATCTTCTTGTTAAAATCTTCTTGTTAAAATCTTCTTCTTAAAATAATCTTCTTAAAATAATCTTCTTAAAATAATCTTCTTCTTAAAATAATTTCTCCTGGTGCAGGGTCATCACTCTGTTAAACTCCTCCGTCTATGGCCCTGAGTCGGTTCGGAATCGACGGGGGTTCTGGTTAGGAAGCAAGCAACGGATATTTCTTCTATAACATTCTAATTCTTTTCGGTCGCCTCTGGTTAAACTCTTGGCTACAGACTCGCCAGACTATTATCCAATATCTTCTATGGTGCTTGGGTTGTCTCTTAATTTGGCAAAGGGTCGCCAATTTTTAATTCTTCTCTTTCTATAATACTCTGATACTTTCTCTGATACTTTCTCTGATACTAAAATTATCGACTTTTCTTTTATAACTTATCGTCTTAACTGACTGAGTTCCTGAAGAGAGCACGGCTCGAATTGGAAAATAAAAAGTTTCTCTTACATTTAGTTTACTTCTCAAAATGTACAGGTAGTGCTCTGAATTTACAGGGGTAGAGGTTCGACCTCTTTCGACCATGGCTCAGGCCGGAATCTAAAATATTAAGAAGGCAAGGGGCCTCTGCCCCTCCCCGCAGCGAGGCTGCTAACAAAGGAGTCCTAATGAGGTGCTAATATGAAGTGACTTAATCAAGAAGTCTAATGAAGAAGTGCTTTAATTTTACAAATACACATGATATAACATAATATGCTATAATATGTTATAAATTTGAAATCAGAGCGAAGGAGGTATTTTATCTTTGAGCGTTCGAATCTGCTAGTCGGGAATTCGATCACTTAACCTCAGCATTTTTTTGAGTTCATCTCGGGAGGTCATATAATTAAAAATAAAAATGAAAAAATAATACGAGAACGTATTTATGCGTCTTCGAACGAACGAAAAAATGAATATTAATAAAATTTATATAGGATAATGATCAGATAAGATATGGACGTATGGGGGCGGGAGATATGGTCGAATAATAGTTATATTTATACTACATAACATATAATTAATGACTTCTATAGAGTGTTTTCGTCCTTAGTATGGTGTTAAAGAATTTCATACATGAATACTAGATATATGATGAAGGGAAAATGTGACGTCATAATTATTGAATTTTTACGTATAGTACAAATCATTATTAGGAAGATTTACAAGAATGAATTAGAGACAAAGAGTGGGTAGTAATGACTAAGAAGTACAACTATGGGTTCCAATCCTGTTACATGCAATGTGTATGCATAATCTAGGGTCGAGGGTGAGATGCAAGACAATTCATAATTAATTATAATAACTTCTATAACAAATGGAAAATGGATACGACTAACCATAGATATGGTAGATCGTAGGGTTGTGACACGAACAAAAATAGGAAGCTACAAGTAAAATTATTATCCAAATTCGCGTTAAGCGATTTTGGTTGTTATGTAAAAAATGAATATGGATTATTCATTGTTCATTTTTTTACATTGTTCCCCCTCTAAAATGATATTTATACAATAATCTAGTAGGGTACCATTAATACCATACAAATGAGAAAATAACATCCTAACAGGGTACCATTAATACAATACAATGAGAAAATAACATCCTAACTACTTCAAGTTAGATGACGACATTCTTTTTTACAATACAAATTTTATACAGAACGAGTTCGGGTAGTTGAGGACAATGCAGGGTATCCAAATTTTTAACATGACACTCGCTTAGAGGGCTATTATAAAATATAAAAATTCAAAGATTAAAACTTTACTTTTATACAAACAGAATAAAGGATTAATACGTTAATTTAGACAAACATTTAAGTTAGACAACAATGATATGGTTAAATTTTTTTACCAAATTTTATTTTTTCTGTGGGATGAATTACATACATAATGAGTAGAGTAGATAAAAGGGAAAAACGTAAATCGTACAATCTATAAACTAATTTTTATTGGCTAGCGTTGGTAAAAATAGAATTACGTAATGGATGATGTATAGACCTGTGGTCTAGTGTGTATTTGGGTGTATTAGGTGCAAAGTGTGTATCTTACAATTTCGAAGGACAGATTAGATTAGCTGAGAGGAATTTTAAATTAACCGAATAAATGCCTGAGCAAAAATTTATATATAGTAAGCAAAAATGCTTAGGACTATATAAATAGCAGAGTTAGCACTTACACGCTATGAAATAGTTTGTGATATCCAATGATTTTAGAATAAGGTTTGTGTATATAAGTATATATAGTGTGCATACATGCGTGTGTATGTGTAGGGATTTGGAAGGTTTTTGAATGAACAAAGTTTAAAAATAATGATAATAATTTAAGATGGGTTAGGGTTATAAAATCTTTTAAGTTTTAGTCAATTATTATTATTATTATTATTATTATTATTATTATTATTATATAAAATCCTTTAAGTTCAAGGTAGTATTTAAGTAATTTAATTAAATCAGTTACACGAATTAAGGTAATAAAAAAAAGACGTACTTAGAAGACCTTACGAGTAATGACAGTAACTCTCACGGTTTTAAAATTGAATTTCGACACACAATTAAATTCGACTACTAAAATTCATAACCATGTACTGTAGCAGTATGTCAATTTGACAATAATTTTCGTTTGATACCTTACAAATGGTACAATAACAATTTAAGGACAGTTACTCACGATTAATTGAACAAAAGAAAATTAAAAATACAAATTAAAAATATAAATCAATTATGCATTTTAATGAGCTAACATAATTTTATAATATTCTTAAAAATAAAAGTAAATCGAACCATAGATGAATTTCGACCAAGAATAAAAAAGTTATTGAAATGGAAGGGAAGCATTTCGAACAATCTTTTCTTTTAATAATTTCAATTAAATTTTACATTAAAAATTAATTTTATATATAAAAAAAATATATTAAAAAGGTTTAATAATTTTTGCAAGTTAAGTAGAAAAATTATACTCTTTCGTTGAATGTTGAGAGAATTTGAATTATTTGATTTTTTAATCTGAAAACTTGTTTGCATGTAGACAAATACATCTGTTTTATTGTGTAGAAGTTTTATTAAAAATTAAATGACTGAAATTTAGGGTATGTGCGGTCATACGGGTAAATTTCCCGATCGTACAGAGCAGGATAAATTAGGTACATGATCGATTAATTGTTACGCTATTTCTGTCATCATATAATGAAAATAATTATAAAACTCGTTAAAAACTTTTGTAAAAACGGTTTTGGTCGACACTGGGTTCAACTGGGGTTGGGGTGTTAAAATAAAAATAAAATAAAAAAAACAAAGTTTGGAGTACTACATTCGGGGGAATTGAGTGACTAAGCGGGGGATATAAGTCTGAAATTGACAATAAGTCTTTCGTGAGCACTTTGCTCTTTAAAAAAAGATTGCTTGTCACACTACTTAGAACAAAAGTTAAAAAAAAGTTGAAACAAAACGGAGGGACGGCATGTTCCTCAGCATAGTAATTTAAAAGGAGTCTTTGGGACAAGATCGATTAATTAATTATTACACAACTATTATTATCACGTATACATTACAATGATTATCAAAGTCATTACCAACAATTGTAAAAACGGTTTTGTTACAAATAATAAATTACATGACTATATATTTATATTTGTAACAATGCATGAAAAAGAAAAGACAAATCGGTCAATTTCCTTCTCACAAACAAAAAAAAAAGGTTAACTAAAGACGCAAACCGGTCAATTCTGGTTGAATTTAATTCTGTTTTACAACACAAAAAAAAGGTTGAATTAAATTCTTAAATTACATTTTCTTAAATTAAATTCTCTTAAACTACAAATAAAAAGTTGAATTCAATTGACTGCATTGAAATGACTTGGGACTTAAAACTGACTTCGAATATGACTGACTTCGAATATGACTGACTTCGAATATGACTGACTTCGAATATGACTGACTTCGAATATGACTGACTTCGAATATGACTGACTTCGAATATAACTCACTTCGAATATAACTGACTTCGAATACTTCTGAAATCTCTGGGGCGGTTGTCCCTCTTGGATGCAACCTTCTGAAACTGAAAACTGATTTGCAACTAAAACTGACTCGAAACTACTTCGAGTATCCTTATAAATCTCTGGGGTTTGGTTGTCCCTCTTGGATGCAACCAACCGAAACTGAAAACTGATTTGAAATTAACTGAAAATGGAAAATGACTGCACTTGATCTCTATTCAAGTGGAGACGATTAACCTCTGTTTTGGTTGACCCTCTTGGTGCAACCGATTACTTGAAATGCAATCAAGTATCTCTATAACTTAAACTGTCTAACTTGAAATTAGCTAAAATGGAAAATGACTGCACTCGATCTTTATCAAGTGGAGACGATTAACCTCTGTTTTGGTTGACCCTCTTGGTGCAACCTTCTGACTTCAAAAACTGACTTCAAAAAATGACTTCAAAAATGACTTCAAAAATGACTTTGAAATTACTTCAAGTATCTCTCTAAATCTATAAACTCTCTATAAACTTTCTCTTTCTTAATTTGCAAGTCAATTCAATTCAGTAATTGAAAAAAAATTTGCAAACAAAATATAAAATATAAACAACATTTCACTCGAATGTACACGAAGGTACGATACTATTATGTTTGATACATAAAATAAAATTATTCTATACTGAATAAACTGAAAATAACTCTCTTCAAATTAACTCTCTTGAAATTAACTCTCTTTGAAATTAACTCTCTTTGAAATTAACTCTCTTTGAAATTAACTCTCTTTGAAATTAACTCTCTTTGAAATAACTCTCTTTGAAATTAACTCTCTTTGAAAGTAACTCTTGAAATTACTGTTTCAATAAAAACAAATGTATCATTGGTGTCTGCAATGTTCACTGTGTTTTGTGTTAAATTCTGGTTTGATGTCATTATTAACTGTTAATAATAGTGACTTTCAAATGTTTATAAATTACTTAAAAAAACAAACTGTACTTAACAAAATTTTCTATGGGGAAATCCTTGAGACGTGTCCTGAAGACGTCTTCCTGGCTACTTCTTCTTGGATGAAAACTAGGCGTGGAGAACTTGGAGTCGTGACACACCGGTTCAAGGTTCAGGGTGGATGTTACGAACAAGAAGTCGTGACACGCGGTCAACTGTTTTATCCTGATGCAGGGTAATTTCTATCTTGGCCAAGAGTGGCCTCTTCTTAAAATCTTCTTGTTAAAATCTTCTTGTTAAAATCTTCTTGTTAAAATCTTCTTCTTAAAATAATCTTCTTAAAATAATCTTCTTAAAATAATCTTCTCATCCTGGTGCAGGGTCGCCACTCTGTTAAACCCCTCCGTCTATGGCCCTGAGTCGGTTCGGAATCGACGGGGGTTCTGGTTAGGAAGCAAGCAACGGATATTTTTCTTCTATAACATTCTAATTCTTTTCGGTCGCCTCTGGTTAAACTCTTGGCTACAGACTCGCCAGACTATTATGCCAATATCTTCTATGGTGCTTGGGTTGTCTCTTAATTTGGGCAAAGGGTCGCCAATTTTTGATTCTTTTCTTTCTATAATACTCTGATACTTTCTCTGATACTTTCTCTGATACTAAAATTATCGACTTTTCTTTTATAACTTATCGTCTTAACTGACTGAGTTCCTGAAGAGAGCACGGCTGGAAGGGGAAAATACAAAGTTTCTCTTACATTTAGTTTACTTCTCAAAAGTACAGGTAGTGCTCTGAATTTACAGGGTAGAGGTTCGACCTTTCGACCATGGCTCAGGCCGGAATCTAAAATATTAAGAAGGCAAGGGGCCTCTGCCCCCTCCCGCAGCGAGGCTGCTACAAAGGAGTCCTAATGAGGTGCTAATATGAAGTGACTTAATCAAGAAGTCTAATGAAGAAGTGTTAATTTTACAAATACATGTATATTGTATAATATAAACTTAAATGTTTGGGGGAAGACAGTCGAAGGTTAAGTTTCCCCCTTTTAACACATGATCAGATGTTTGAAAGATTGCAAATATAAATTTAAAAAAATAAAAATAAAAACTAATTTGTATTTTTCGCCGAGTCTACATTTATGAAGGCGATATCATTTCGTAATAGTACACAAGTACAAATTAAGTACACGACTGAGTACTATTAATTTTGGTTCATTACAATTACGATTACAATTATGGATTACTTCATATTCACTTATTGTTTAATTACACTTCCATTTTAAAGTACATTCTTACATTACCGTATATATTAAATCATTAAATTTAATTACAGTTTCAATGAAGTACATTACGTCGTTTACCATTCTTACAGTGTTTTTATATATTTATATATGGTTATACTAGATAGTTATACTAGATGGTTATACTAGATGGTTTATTATATATGTTACTAGTACAACACAAGTACATGAGACATGACACACATGATAACATAATATGCTATAATATGTTATAAATTTGAAATCAGAGCGAAAGGAGGTATTTTATCTTTGAGCGTTCGAATCTGCTAGTCAGCGGAATTCGATCACTTAACCTCAGCATTTTTTTGAGTTCATCTCGGGAGGTCATATAATTAAAAATAAAAATGAAAAAAATAATACGAGAACGTATTTATGCGTCTTCGAACGAACGAGAAAAAATGAATATTTAATAAAATTTATATAGGATAATGATCAAGATAAGATATGGACGTATGGGGGCGGGAGATATGGTCGAATAATAGTTATATTTATACTACATAACATATAATTAATGACTTCTATAGAGTGTTTCGTCCATAGTATGGTGTTAAAGAATTTTCATACATTGAATACTATATATGATGAAGGGAAAATGTGACGTCATAATTATTGAAATTTTACGTATAGTACAAATCATTATTAGGAAAATTTACAAGAATGAATTAGAGACAAAGAGTGGGTAGTAATGACTAAGAAGTACAACTACGGGTTCCAATCCTGTTACATGCAATGTGTAATTGTGTATGCATAATCTAGGGTCGAGGGTGAGATGCAAGACAATTCATAATTAATTATTATAACTTCTATAACAAATGGAAAATGGATACGACTAAACCATAGATATGGTAGATCGTAGGGTTGTGACACGAACATAAATAGGAAGCTACAAGTAAAATTATTATCCAAATTCGCGTTAAGCGATTTTGGTTGTTATGTAAAAAATGAATATGGATTATTCATTGTTCATTTTTTTACATTGTTCCCCCTCTAAAATGATATTTATACAATAATCTAGTTGGGTACCATTAATACCATACAAATGAGAAAATAACATCCTAACAGGGTACCATTAATACAATACAATGAGAAAATAACATCCTAACCACTTCAAGTTAGATGACGACATTCTTTTTTACAATACAAATTTTATACAGAACGAGTTTGGGTAGTTGAGGACAATGCAGGGTATCCAAATTTTTAACATGACACTCGCTTAGAGGGCTATTATAAAATATAAAAATTCAAAGATTAAAACTTTACTTTTATACAAACAGAATAAAGGATTAATACGTTAATTTAGACAAACATTTAAGTTAGACAAACAATGATATGGTTAAATTTTTTTACCAAATTTTATTTTTTCTGTGGGATGAATTACATACATAATGAGTAGAGTAGATAAAAGGGAAAAACGAAATCGTACAATCTATAAACTAATTTTTATTGGCTAGCGTTGGTAAAAATAGAATTACGTAATGGATGATATAGACCTGTGGTCTAGTGTGTATTTGGGTGTATTAGGTGCAAAGTGTGTATCTTACAATTTCGAAGGACAGATTAGATTAGCTGAGAGGATTTTTAATTAACCGAATAAATGCCTGAGCAAAAATTTATATATAGTACAAAAATGCTTAGGACTATATAAATAGCAGAGTTAGCACTTACACGCTATGAAATAGTTTGTGATATCAATGATTTTGAATAAGGTTTGTGTATATATAGTATATATAGTGTGCATACATGCGTGTGTATGTGTAGGGATTTGGAAGGTTTTTGAATGAACAAAGTTTAAAAATAATGTATAATAATTTAATGGGTTTAGGGTTATAAAATCTTTTAAGTTTAAGTCATTATTTTATTATTATTATTTTATTATTATTATTATTATTATTATAAATCCTTAAGTTCAAGGTAGTATTTAAGTATTTAATTAAATCAGTTACACGAATTAAGGTAATAAAAAAGACGTACTTAGAAGACCTTACGAGTAATGACAGTACTCTCACGGTTTTAAAATTGAATTTCGACACACAATTAAATTCGACTACTAAAATTCATAACCATGTACTGTAGTAGTATGTCAATTTGACTATAATTTTCGTTTGATACCTTACAAATGGTACAATAACAATTTAAGGACAGTTACTCACGATTAATTGAACAAAAGAAAATTAAAAATACAAATTAAAAATATAAATCAATTATGCATTTTAATGAGCTAACATAATTTTATAATATTCTTAAAATATAAAGTAAATCGAACCATAGATGAATTTCGACCAAGAATAAAAAAGTTATTGAAATGGAAGGGAAGCATTTCGAACAATCTTTTCTTTTAATAATTTCAATTAAATTTTACATTAAAAATTATTTTATATAATAAAAAAAATATATTAAAAGGTTTAATAATTTTTGCATGTTAAGTAGAAAAATTATACTCTTTCGTTGAATGTTGATAGAATTTGAATTATTTGATTTTTTAATCTGAAAACTTGTTTGCATGTAGACAAATACATCTGTTTTATTGTGTAGAAGTTTTATTAAAAATTAAATGACTGAAATTTAGGGTATGTGCGGTCATACGGGTAAATTTCCCGATCGTACAGAGCAGGATAAATTAGGTACATGATCGATTAATTGTTACGCTATTTCTGTCATCATATAATCAAAATAATTATAAAACTCGTTAAAACTTTTGTAAAAACGGTTTTGGTCGACACTGGGTTCAACTGGGTTGGGGTGTTAAAATAAAATAAAATAAAAAACAAAGTTTGGAGTACTACATTCGGGGGAATTGAGTGACTAAGCGGGGGATATAAGTCTGAAATTGACAATAAGTCTTTCGTGAGCACTTTGCTCTTTAAAAAAAGATTGCTTGTCACACTACTTAGAACAAAAATTAAAAAAAGTTGAAACAAACGGAGGGACGGCATGTTCCTCAGCATAGTAATTTAAAAGGAGTCATTGGGACAAGATCGATTAATTAATTATTACACAACTATTATTATCACGTATACATTACAATGATTATCAAAGTCATTACAAACAATTGTAAAAACGGTTTTGTTACAAATAATAAATTACATGACTATATATTTATATACGTAACAATGCATGAAAAGAAAAGACAAATCGGTCAATTTCCTTCTCACAAACAAAAAAAAGGTCTAAAGACGCAAACCCGTCAATTCTGGTTGAATTTAATTCTCTTTTACAACACAAAAAAAAAGGTTGAATTAAATTCTTAAATTACATTTTCTTAAATTAAATTCTCTTAAACTACAAAGAAAAAGTTGAATTCAATTGACTGCATTGAAATGACTTGGGACTTAAAACTGACTTCGAATATGACTGACTTCGAATATGACTGACTTCGAATATGACTGACTTCGAATATGACTGACTTCGAATATGACTGACTTCGAATATGACCTTCGAATATGACTGACTTCGAATATAACTGACTTCGAATATAACTGACTTCGAATACTTCTGAAATCTCTGGGGCGGTTGTCCCTCTTGGATGCAACCTTCTGAAACTGAAAACTGATTTGCAACTAAAACTGACTCGAAACTACTTCGAGTATCCTTATAAATCTCTGGGTTTGGTTGTCCCTCTTGGATGCAACCAACCGAAACTGAAAACTGATTTGAAATTAACTGAAAATGGAAAATGACTGCACTTGATCTCTATTCAAGTGGAGACGATTAACCTCTGTTTTGGTTGACCCTCTTGGTGCAACCGACTTACTTGAAATGCAATCAAGTATCTCTATAACTTAAACTGTCTAACTTGAAATTAACTAAAAATGGAAAATGACTGCACTCGATCTTTATCAAGTGGAGACGATTAACCTCTGTTTTGGTTGACCCTCTTGGTGCAACCTTCTGACTTCAAAAACTGACTTCAAAAAATGACTTCAAAAATGACTTCAAAAAATGACTTTGAAATTACTTCAAGTATCTCTCTAAATCTATAAACTCTCTATAAACTTTCTCTTTCTTAATTTGCAAGTCAATTCAATTCAGTAATTGAAAAAAATTTGCAAACAAAAATATAAAATGTAAAGCATTTCACTCGAATGTACACGAAGGTACGATACTATTATGTTTGATACATAAAATAAAATTATTCTATACTGAATATAACTGAAAATAACTCTTGAAATTAACTCTCTTGAAATTAACTCTCTTTGAAATTAACTCTCTTTGAAATTAACTCTCTTTGAAATTAACTCTCTTTGAAATTAACTCTCTTTGAAATTAACTCTTTTGAAATTAACTCTCTTTGAAAGTAACTCTTGAAATTACTGTTTCAATAAAAACAAATGTATCACTGGTGTCTGCAATGTTCACTGTGTTTTGTGTTAAATTCTGGTTTGATACTCATTATTAACTGTTAATAATAGTGACTTTTCAAATGTTTATAAATTACTTAAAAAAACAAACTGTACTTAACAAAATTTTCTATGGGGAAATCCTTGAGACGTGTCCTGAAGACGTCTTCCTGGCTACTTCTTCTTGGATGAAAACTAGGCGTGGAGAACTTGGAGTCGTGACACACCGGTTCAAGGGTGGATGTTACGAACAAGAAGTCGTGACACGCCGGTCAACTGGTTTTATCCTGATGCAGGGTAATTTCTATCTTGGCCAAAGAGTGGCCTCTTCTTAAAATCTTCTTGTTAAAATCTTCTTGTTAAAATCTTCTTGTTAAAATCTTCTTGTTAAAATCTTCTTCTTAAAATAATCTTCTTAAAATAATCTTCTTAAAATAATCTTCTTAAAATAATCTTCTCATCCTGGTGCAGGGTCGCCACTCTGTTAAACCCCTCCGTCTATGGCCCTGAGTCGGTTCGGAATCGACGGGGGTTCTGGTTAGGAAGCAAGCAACGGATATTTCTTCTATAACATTCTAATTCTTTTCGGTCGCCTCTGGTTAAACTCTTGGCTACAGACTCGCCAGACTATTATGCCAATATCTTCTATGGTGCTTGGGTTGTCTCTTAATTTGGGCAAAGGGTCGCCAATTTTTAATTCTTCTCTTTCTATAATACTCTGATACTTTCTCTGATACTTTCTCTGATACTAAAATTATCGACTTTTCTTTTATAACTTATCGTCTTAACTGACTGAGTTCCTGAAGAGAGCACGGCTCGAAGGGAAAATAAAAAGTTTCTCTTACATTTAGTTTACTTCTCAAAATGTACAGGTAGTGCTCTGAATTTACAGGGGTAGAGGTTCGACCTCTTTCGACCATGGCTCAGGCCGGAATCTAAAAATATTAAGAAGGCAAGGGGCCTCTGCCCCCTCCCCGCAGCGAGGCTGCTAACAAAGGAGTCCTAATGAGGTGCTAATATGAAGTGACTTAATCAAGAAGTCTAATGAAGAAGTGCTTTAATTTTACAAATACATGTATATTGTATAATATAAACTTAAATGTTTGGGGGAAGACAGTCGAAGGTTAAGTTTCCCCCTTTTAAACACATGATCAGATGTTTGAAAGATTGCAAATAAAAATTTAAAAAAAAATAAAATAAAAACTAATTTGTATTTTTCGCCGAGTCTACATTTATGAAGGCGATATCATTTCGTAATAGTACACATAAGTACAAATTAAGTACACGACTGAGTACGTATTAATTTTGGTTCATTACAATTACGATTACAATTATGGATTACTTCATATTCACTTATTGTTTAATTACACTATTTTAAAGTACATTCTTACATTACCGTATATATTAAATCATTAAATTTAATTACAGTTTCAATGAAGTACATTACGTCGTTTACCATTCTTACAGTGTTTTTATATATTATATATGGTTATACTAGATAGTTATACTAGATGGTTATACTAGATGGTTATTATATATGGTTACTAGTACAACACAAGTACATGAGACATGACACACATGATATAACATAATATGCTATAATATGTTATAAATTTGAAATCAGAGCGAAAGGAGGTATTTTATCTTTGAGCGTTCGAATCTGCTAGTCAGCGGAATTCGATCACTTAACCTCAGCATTTTTTTGAGTTCATCTCGGGAGGTCATATAATTAAAAATAAAAATGAAAAAAATAATACGAGAACGTATTTATGCGTCTTCGAACGAACGAGAAAAAATGAATATTTAATAAAATTTATATAGGATAATGATCAAGATAAGATATGGACGTATGGGGGCGGGAGATATGGTCGAATAATAGTTATATTTATACTACATAACATATAATTAATGACTTCTATAGAGTGTTTCGTCCTTAGTATGGTGTTAAAGAATTTTCATACATTGAATACTAGATATATGATGAAGGGAAAATGTGACGTCATAATTATTGAATTTTTACGTATAGTACAAATCATTATTAGGAAGATTTACAAGAATGAATTAGAGACAAAGAGTGGGTAGTAATGACTAAGAAGTACAACTACGGGTTCCAATCCTGTTACATGCAATGTGTATGCATAATCTAGGGTCGAGGGTGAGATGCAAGACAATTCATAATTAATTATAATAACTTCTATAACAAATGCAAAATGGATACGACTAAACCATAGATATGGTAGATCGTAGGGTTGTGACACGAACAAAAATAGGAAGCTACAAGTAAAATTATTATCCAAATTCGCGTTAAGCGATTTTGGTTGTTATGTAAAAAATGAATATGGATTATTCATTGTTCATTTTTTTACATTGTTCCCCCTCTAAAATGATATTTATACAATAATCTAGTAGGGTACCATTAATACCATACAAATGAGAAAATAACATCCTAACAGGGTACCATTAATACAATACAATGAGAAAATAACATCCTAACTACTTCAAGTTAGATGACGACATTCTTTTTTACAATACAAATTTTATACAGAACGAGTTCGGGTAGTTGAGTACAATGCAGGGTATCCAAATTTTTAACATGACACTCGCTTAGAGGGCTATTATAAAATATAAAAATTCAAAGATTAAAACTTTACTTTTATACAAACAGAATAAAGGATTAATACGTTAATTTAGACAAACATTTAAGTTAGACAAAAATGATATGGTTAAATTTTTTTACCAAATTTTATTTTTTCTGTGGGATGAATTACATACATAATGAGTAGAGTAGATAAAAGGGAAAAACGTAAATCGTACAATCTATAAACTAATTTTTATTGGCTAGCGTTGGTAAAAATAGAATTACGTAATGGATGATGTATAGACCTGTGGTCTAGTGTGTATTTGGGTGTATTAGGTGCAAAGTGTGTATCTTACAATTTCGAAGGACAGATTAGATTAGCTGAGAGGATTTTTAAATTAACCGAATAAATGCCTGAGCAAAAATTTATATATAGTAAGCAAAAATGCTTAGGACTATATAAATAGCAGAGTTAGCACTTACACGCTATGAAATAGTTTGTGATATCCAATGATTTTAGAATAAGGTTTGTGTATATATAGTATATATAGTGTGCATACATGCGTGTGTATGTGTAGGGATTTGGAAGGTTTTTGAATGAACAAAGTTTAAAAATAATGTATAATAATTTAAGATGGGTTTAGGGTTATAAAATCTTTTAAGTTTAAGTCAATTATTATTATTATTATTTTTTATTATTATTATTATTATTATAAATCCTTTAAGTTCAAGGTAGTATTTAAGTATTTAATTAAATCAGTTACACGAATTAAGGTAATAAAAAAAGACGTACTTAGAAGACCTTACGAGTAATGACAGTAACTCTCACGGTTTTAAAATTGAATTTCGACACACAATTAAATTCGACTACTAAAATTCATAACCATGTACTGTAGTAGTATGTCAATTTGACTATAATTTTCGTTTGATACCTTACAAATGGTACAATAACAATTTAAGGACAGTTACTCACGATTAATTGAACAAAAGAAAATTAAAAATACAAATTAAAAATATAAATCAATTATGCATTTTAATGAGCTAACATAATTTTATAATATTCTTAAAAATAAAAGTAAATCGAACCATAGATGAATTTCGACCAAGAATAAAAAAGTTATTGAAATGGAAGGGAAGCATTTCGAACAATCTTTTCTTTTAATAATTTCAATTAAATTTTACATTAAAAATTATTTTTATATAATAAAAAAAATATATTAAAAGGTTTAATAATTTTTGCATGTTAAGTAGAAAAATTATACTCTTTCGTTGAATGTTGATAGAATTTGAATTATTTGATTTTTTAATCTGAAAACTTGTTTGCATGTAGACAAATACATCTGTTTTATTGTGTAGAAGTTTTATTAAAAATTAAATGACTGAAATTTAGGGTATGTGCGGTCATACGGGTAAATTTCCCGATCGTACAGAGCAGGATAAATTAGGTACATGATCGATTAATTGTTACGCTATTTCTGTCATCATATAATCAAAATAATTATAAAACTCGTTAAAAACTTTTGTAAAAACGGTTTTGGTCGACACTGGGTTCAACTGGGGTTGGGGTGTTAAAATAAAAATAAATAAAAAAACAAAGTTTGGAGTACTACATTCGGGGGAATTGAGTGACTAAGCGGGGGATATAAGTCTGAAATTGACAATAAGTCTTTCGTGAGCACTTTGCTCTTTAAAAAAAGATTGCTTGTCACACTACTTAGAACAAAAATTAAAAAAAAGTTGAAACAAAACGGAGGGACGGCATGTTCCTCAGCATAGTAATTTAAAAGGAGTCATTGGGACAAGATCGATTAATTAATTATTACACAACTATTATTATCACGTATACATTACAATGATTATCAAAGTCATTACAAACAATTGTAAAAACGGTTTTGTTACAAATAATAAATTACATGACTATATATTTATATACGTAACAATGCATGAAAAAGAAAAGACAAATCGGTCAATTTCCTTCTCACAAACAAAAAAAAAAAGGTTAACTAAAGACGCAAACCGGTCAATTCTGGTTGAATTTAATTCTCTTTTACAACACAAAAAAAAAGGTTGAATTAAATTCTTAAATTACATTTTCTTAAATTAAATTCTCTTAAACTACAAAGAAAAAGTTGAATTCAATTGACTGCATTGAAATGACTTGGGACTTAAAACTGACTTCGAATATGACTGACTTCGAATATGACTGACTTCGAATATGACTGACTTCGAATATGACTGACTTCGAATATGACTGACTTCGAATATGACTGACTTCGAATATACTCTTCGAATATAACTGACTTCGAATACTTCTGAAATCTCTGGGGCGGTTGTCCCTCTTGGATGCAACCTTCTGAAACTGAAAACTGATTTGCAACTAAAACTGACTCGAAACTACTTCGAGTATCCTTATAAATCTCTGGGGTTTGGTTGTCCCTCTTGGATGCAACCAACCGAAACTGAAAACTGATTTGAAATTAACTGAAAATGGAAAATGACTGCACTTGATCTCTATTCAAGTGGAGACGATTAACCTCTGTTTTGGTTGACCCTCTTGGTGCAACCGACTTACTTGAAATGCAATCAAGTATCTCTATAACTTAAACTGTCTAACTTGAAATTAACTAAAAATGGAAAATGACTGCACTCGATCTTTATCAAGTGGAGACGATTAACCTCTGTTTTGGTTGACCCTCTTGGTGCAACCTTCTGACTTCAAAAACTGACTTCAAAAAATGACTTCAAAAATGACTTCAAAAAATGACTTTGAAATTACTTCAAGTATCTCTCTAAATCTATAAACTCTCTATAAACTTTCTCTTTCTTAATTTGCAAGTCAATTCAATTCAGTAATTGAAAAAAAATTTGCAAACAAAAATATAAAATGTAAACATTTCACTCGAATGTACACGAAGGTACGATACTATTATGTTTGATACATAAAATAAAATTATTCTATACTGAATATAACTGAAAATAACTCTTGAAATTAACTCTCTTGAAATTAACTCTCTTTGAAATTAACTCTCTTTGAAATTAACTCTCTTTGAAATTAACTCTCTTTGAAATTAACTCTCTTTGAAATTAACTCTCTTTGAAATTAACTCTCTTTGAAAGTAACTCTTGAAATTACTGTTTCAATAAAAACAAATGTATCACTGGTGTCTGCAATGTTCACTGTGTTTTGTGTTAAATTCTGGTTTGATACTCATTATTAACTGTTAATAATAGTGACTTTTCAAATGTTTATAAATTACTTAAAAAAACAAACTGTACTTAACAAAATTTTCTATGGGGAAATCCTTGAGACGTGTCCTGAAGACGTCTTCCTGGCTACTTCTTCTTGGATGAAAACTAGGCGTGGAGAACTTGGAGTCGTGACACACCGGTTCAAGGGTGGATGTTACGAACAAGAAGTCGTGACACGCCGGTCAACTGGTTTTATCCTGATGCAGGGTAATTTCTATCTTGGCCAAAGAGTGGCCTCTTCTTAAAATCTTCTTGTTAAAATCTTCTTGTTAAAATCTTCTTGTTAAAATCTTCTTGTTAAAATCTTCTTCTTAAAATAATCTTCTTAAAATAATCTTCTTAAAATAATCTTCTTAAAATAATCTTCTCATCCTGGTGCAGGGTCGCCACTCTGTTAAACCCCTCCGTCTATGGCCCTGAGTCGGTTCGGAATCGACGGGGGTTCTGGTTAGGAAGCAAGCAACGGATATTTCTTCTATAACATTCTAATTCTTTTCGGTCGCCTCTGGTTAAACTCTTGGCTACAGACTCGCCAGACTATTATGCCAATATCTTCTATGGTGCTTGGGTTGTCTCTTAATTTGGGCAAAGGGTCGCCAATTTTTAATTCTTCTCTTTCTATAATACTCTGATACTTTCTCTGATACTTTCTCTGATACTAAAATTATCGACTTTTCTTTTATAACTTATCGTCTTAACTGACTGAGTTCCTGAAGAGAGCACGGCTCGAAGGGGAAAATAAAAAGTTTCTCTTACATTTAGTTTACTTCTCAAAATGTACAGGTAGTGCTCTGAATTTACAGGGGTAGAGGTTCGACCTCTTTCGACCATGGCTCAGGCCGGAATCTAAAAATATTAAGAAGGCAAGGGGCCTCTGCCCCCTCCCCGCAGCGAGGCTGCTAACAAAGGAGTCCTAATGAGGTGCTAATATGAAGTGACTTAATCAAGAAGTCTAATGAAGAAGTGCTTTAATTTTACAAATACATGTATATTGTATAATATAAACTTAAATGTTTGGGGGAAGACAGTCGAAGGTTAAGTTTCCCCCTTTTAAACACATGATCAGATGTTTGAAAGATTGCAAATAAAAATTTAAAAAAAATAAAAATAAAAACTAATTTGTATTTTTCGCCGAGTCTACATTTATGAAGGCGATATCATTTCGTAATAGTACACATAAGTACAAATTAAGTACACGACTGAGTACGTATTAATTTTGGTTCATTACAATTACGATTACAATTATGGATTACTTCATATTCACTTATTGTTTAATTACACTTCCATTTTAAAGTACATTCTTACATTACCGTATATATTAAATCATTAAATTTAATTACAGTTTCAATGAAGTACATTACGTCGTTTACCATTCTTACAGTGTTTTTATATATTTATATATGGTTATACTAGATAGTTATACTAGATGGTTATACTAGATGGTTATTATATATGGTTACTAGTACAACACAAGTACATGAGACATGACACACATGATATAACATAATATGCTATAATATGTTATAAATTTGAAATCAGAGCGAAAGGAGGTATTTTATCTTTGAGCGTTCGAATCTGCTAGTCAGCGGAATTCGATCACTTAACCTCAGCATTTTTTTGAGTTCATCTCGGGAGGTCATATAATTAAAAATAAAAATGAAAAAAATAATACGAGAACGTATTTATGCGTCTTCGAACGAACGAGAAAAAATGAATATTTAATAAAATTTATATAGGATAATGATCAAGATAAGATATGGACGTATGGGGGCGGGAGATATGGTCGAATAATAGTTATATTTATACTACATAACATATAATTAATGACTTCTATAGAGTGTTTCGTCCTTAGTATGGTGTTAAAGAATTTTCATACATTGAATACTAGATATATGATGAAGGGAAAATGTGACGTCATAATTATTGAATTTTTACGTATAGTACAAATCATTATTAGGAAGATTTACAAGAATGAATTAGAGACAAAGAGTGGGTAGTAATGACTAAGAAGTACAACTACGGGTTCCAATCCTGTTACATGCAATGTGTATGCATAATCTAGGGTCGAGGGTGAGATGCAAGACAATTCATAATTAATTATAATAACTTCTATAACAAATGCAAAATGGATACGACTAAACCATAGATATGGTAGATCGTAGGGTTGTGACACGAACAAAAATAGGAAGCTACAAGTAAAATTATTATCCAAATTCGCGTTAAGCGATTTTGGTTGTTATGTAAAAAATGAATATGGATTATTCATTGTTCATTTTTTTACATTGTTCCCCCTCTAAAATGATATTTATACAATAATCTAGTAGGGTACCATTAATACCATACAAATGAGAAAATAACATCCTAACAGGGTACCATTAATACAATACAATGAGAAAATAACATCCTAACTACTTCAAGTTAGATGACGACATTCTTTTTTACAATACAAATTTTATACAGAACGAGTTCGGGTAGTTGAGTACAATGCAGGGTATCCAAATTTTTAACATGACACTCGCTTAGAGGGCTATTATAAAATATAAAAATTCAAAGATTAAAACTTTACTTTTATACAAACAGAATAAAGGATTAATACGTTAATTTAGACAAACATTTAAGTTAGACAAACAATGATATGGTTAAATTTTTTTACCAAATTTTATTTTTTCTGTGGGATGAATTACATACATAATGAGTAGAGTAGATAAAAGGGAAAAACGTAAATCGTACAATCTATAAACTAATTTTTATTGGCTAGCGTTGGTAAAAATAGAATTACGTAATGGATGATGTATAGACCTGTGGTCTAGTGTGTATTTGGGTGTATTAGGTGCAAAGTGTGTATCTTACAATTTCGAAGGACAGATTAGATTAGCTGAGAGGATTTTTAAATTAACCGAATAAATGCCTGAGCAAAAATTTATATATAGTAAGCAAAAATGCTTAGGACTATATAAATAGCAGAGTTAGCACTTACACGCTATGAAATAGTTTGTGATATCCAATGATTTTAGAATAAGGTTTGTGTATATATAGTATATATAGTGTGCATACATGCGTGTGTATGTGTAGGGATTTGGAAGGTTTTTGAATGAACAAAGTTTAAAAATAATGTATAATAATTTAAGATGGGTTTAGGGTTATAAAATCTTTTAAGTTTAAGTCAATTATTATTATTATTATTATTATTATTATTATTATTATTATAAAATCCTTTAAGTTCAAGGTAGTATTTAAGTATTTAATTAAATCAGTTACACGAATTAAGGTAATAAAAAAAAGACGTACTTAGAAGACCTTACGAGTAATGACAGTAACTCTCACGGTTTTAAAATTGAATTTCGACACACAATTAAATTCGACTACTAAAATTCATAACCATGTACTGTAGTAGTATGTCAATTTGACTATAATTTTCGTTTGATACCTTACAAATGGTACAATAACAATTTAAGGACAGTTACTCACGATTAATTGAACAAAAGAAAATTAAAAATACAAATTAAAAATATAAATCAATTATGCATTTTAATGAGCTAACATAATTTTATAATATTCTTAAAAATAAAAGTAAATCGAACCATAGATGAATTTCGACCAAGAATAAAAAAGTTATTGAAATGGAAGGGAAGCATTTCGAACAATCTTTTCTTTTAATAATTTCAATTAAATTTTACATTAAAAATTATTTTTATATAATAAAAAAAATATTAAAAAGGTTTAATAATTTTTGCATGTTAAGTAGAAAAATTATACTCTTTCGTTGAATGTTGATAGAATTTGAATTATTTGATTTTTTAATCTGAAAACTTGTTTGCATGTAGACAAATACATCTGTTTTATTGTGTAGAAGTTTTATTAAAAATTAAATGACTGAAATTTAGGGTATGTGCGGTCATACGGGTAAATTTCCCGATCGTACAGAGCAGGATAAATTAGGTACATGATCGATTAATTGTTACGCTATTTCTGTCATCATATAATCAAAATAATTATAAAACTCGTTAAAAACTTTTGTAAAAACGGTTTTGGTCGACACTGGGTTCAACTGGGGTTGGGGTGTTAAAATAAAAATAAAATAAAAAAACAAAGTTTGGAGTACTACATTCGGGGGAATTGAGTGACTAAGCGGGGGATATAAGTCTGAAATTGACAATAAGTCTTTCGTGAGCACTTTGCTCTTTAAAAAAAGATTGCTTGTCACACTACTTAGAACAAAAATTAAAAAAAGTTGAAACAAAACGGAGGGACGGCATGTTCCTCAGCATAGTAATTTAAAAGGAGTCATTGGGACAAGATCGATTAATTAATTATTACACAACTATTATTATCACGTATACATTACAATGATTATCAAAGTCATTACAAACAATTGTAAAAACGGTTTTGTTACAAATAATAAATTACATGACTATATATTTATATACGTAACAATGCATGAAAAAGAAAAGACAAATCGGTCAATTTCCTTCTCACAAACAAAAAAAAAAGGTTAACTAAAGACGCAAACCGGTCAATTCTGGTTGAATTTAATTCTCTTTACAACACAAAAAAAAGGTTGAATTAAATTCTTAAATTACATTTTCTTAAATTAAATTCTCTTAAACTACAAAGAAAAAGTTGAATTCAATTGACTGCATTGAAATGACTTGGGACTTAAAACTGACTTCGAATATGACTGACTTCGAATATGACTGACTTCGAATATGACTGACTTCGAATATGACTGACTTCGAATATGACTGACTTCGAATATGACTGACTTCGAATATAACTGACTTCGAATATAACTGACTTCGAATACTTCTGAAATCTCTGGGGCGGTTGTCCCTCTTGGATGCAACCTTCTGAAACTGAAAACTGATTTGCAACTAAAACTGACTCGAAACTACTTCGAGTATCCTTATAAATCTCTGGGGTTTGGTTGTCCCTCTTGGATGCAACCAACCGAAACTGAAAACTGATTTGAAATTAACTGAAAATGGAAAATGACTGCACTTGATCTCTATTCAAGTGGAGACGATTAACCTCTGTTTTGGTTGACCCTCTTGGTGCAACCGACTTACTTGAAATGCAATCAAGTATCTCTATAACTTAAACTGTCTAACTTGAAATTAACTAAAAATGGAAAATGACTGCACTCGATCTTTATCAAGTGGAGACGATTAACCTCTGTTTTGGTTGACCCTCTTGGTGCAACCTTCTGACTTCAAAAACTGACTTCAAAAAATGACTTCAAAAATGACTTCAAAAAATGACTTTGAAATTACTTCAAGTATCTCTCTAAATCTATAAACTCTCTATAAACTTTCTCTTTCTTAATTTGCAAGTCAATTCAATTCAGTAATTGAAAAAAAATTTGCAAACAAAAATATAAAATGTAAAGCATTTCACTCGAATGTACACGAAGGTACGATACTATTATGTTTGATACATAAAATAAAATTATTCTATACTGAATATAACTGAAAATAACTCTCTTGAAATTAACTCTCTTGAAATTAACTCTCTTTGAAATTAACTCTCTTTGAAATTAACTCTCTTTGAAATTAACTCTCTTTGAAATTAACTCTCTTTGAAATTAACTCTTTGAAATTAACTCTCTTTGAAAGTAACTCTTGAAATTACTGTTTCAATAAAAACAAATGTATCACTGGTGTCTGCAATGTTCACTGTGTTTTGTGTTAAATTCTGGTTTGATACTCATTATTAACTGTTAATAATAGTGACTTTTCAAATGTTTATAAATTACTTAAAAAAACAAACTGTACTTAACAAAATTTTCTATGGGGAAATCCTTGAGACGTGTCCTGAAGACGTCTTCCTGGCTACTTCTTCTTGGATGAAAACTAGGCGTGGAGAACTTGGAGTCGTGACACACCGGTTCAAGGGTGGATGTTACGAACAAGAAGTCGTGACACGCCGGTCAACTGGTTTTATCCTGATGCAGGGTAATTTCTATCTTGGCCAAAGAGTGGCCTCTTCTTAAAATCTTCTTGTTAAAATCTTCTTGTTAAAATCTTCTTGTTAAAATCTTCTTCTTAAAATAATCTTCTTAAAATAATCTTCTTAAAATAATCTTCTTAAAATAATCTTCTCATCCTGGTGCAGGGTCGCCACTCTGTTAAACCCCTCCGTCTATGGCCCTGAGTCGGTTCGGAATCGACGGGGGTTCTGGTTAGGAAGCAAGCAACGGATATTTCTTCTATAACATTCTAATTCTTTTCGGTCGCCTCTGGTTAAACTCTTGGCTACAGACTCGCCAGACTATTATGCCAATATCTTCTATGGTGCTTGGGTTGTCTCTTAATTTGGGCAAAGGGTCGCCAATTTTTAATTCTTCTCTTTCTATAATACTCTGATACTTTCTCTGATACTTTCTCTGATACTAAAATTATCGACTTTTCTTTTATAACTTATCGTCTTAACTGACTGAGTTCCTGAAGAGAGCACGGCTCGAAGGGGAAAATAAAAAGTTTCTCTTACATTTAGTTTACTTCTCAAAATGTACAGGTAGTGCTCTGAATTTACAGGGGTAGAGGTTCGACCTCTTTCGACCATGGCTCAGGCCGGAATCTAAAAATATTAAGAAGGCAAGGGGCCTCTGCCCCCTCCCCGCAGCGAGGCTGCTAACAAAGGAGTCCTAATGAGGTGCTAATATGAAGTGACTTAATCAAGAAGTCTAATGAAGAAGTGCTTTAATTTTACAAATACATGTATATTGTATAATATAAACTTAAATGTTTGGGGGAAGACAGTCGAAGGTTAAGTTTCCCCCTTTTAAACACATGATCAGATGTTTGAAAGATTGCAAATAAAAATTTAAAAAAAATAAAAATAAAAACTAATTTGTATTTTTCGCCGAGTCTACATTTATGAGGCGATATCATTTCGTAATAGTACACATAAGTACAAATTAAGTACACGACTGAGTACGTATTAATTTTGGTTCATTACAATTACGATTACAATTATGGATTACTTCATATTCACTTATTGTTTAATTACACTTCCATTTTAAAGTACATTCTTACATTACCGTATATATTAAATCATTAAATTTAATTACAGTTTCAATGAAGTACATTACGTCGTTTACCATTCTTACAGTGTTTTTATATATTTATATATGGTTATACTAGATAGTTATACTAGATGGTTATACTAGATGGTTATTATATATGGTTACTAGTACAACACAAGTACATGAGACATGACACACATGATATAACATAATATGCTATAATATGTTATAAATTTGAAATCAGAGCGAAAGGAGGTATTTTATCTTTGAGCGTTCGAATCTGCTAGTCAGCGGAATTCGATCACTTAACCTCAGCATTTTTTTGAGTTCATCTCGGGAGGTCATATAATTAAAAATAAAAATGAAAAAAATAATACGAGAACGTATTTATGCGTCTTCGAACGAACGAGAAAAAATGAATATTTAATAAAATTTATATAGGATAATGATCAAGATAAGATATGGACGTATGGGGGCGGGAGATATGGTCGAATAATAGTTATATTTATACTACATAACATATAATTAATGACTTCTATAGAGTGTTTCGTCCTTAGTATGGTGTTGAATTTTCATACATTGAATACTAGATATATGATGAAGGGAAAATGTGACGTCATAATTATTGAATTTTTACGTATAGTACAAATCATTATTAGGAAGATTTACAAGAATGAATTAGAGACAAAGAGTGGGTAGTAATGACTAAGAAGTACAACTACGGGTTCCAATCCTGTTACATGCAATGTGTATGCATAATCTAGGGTCGAGGGTGAGATGCAAGACAATTCATAATTAATTATAATAACTTCTATAACAAATGCAAAATGGATACGACTAAACCATAGATATGGTAGATCGTAGGGTTGTGACACGAACAAAAATAGGAAGCTACAAGTAAAATTATTATCCAAATTCGCGTTAAGCGATTTTGGTTGTTATGTAAAAAATGAATATGGATTATTCATTGTTCATTTTTTTACATTGTTCCCCCTCTAAAATGATATTTATACAATAATCTAGTAGGGTACCATTAATACCATACAAATGAGAAAATAACATCCTAACAGGGTACCATTAATACAATACAATGAGAAAATAACATCCTAACTACTTCAAGTTAGATGACGACATTCTTTTTTACAATACAAATTTTATACAGAACGAGTTCGGGTAGTTGAGTACAATGCAGGGTATCCAAATTTTTAACATGACACTCGCTTAGAGGGCTATTATAAAATATAAAAATTCAAAGATTAAAACTTTACTTTTATACAAACAGAATAAAGGATTAATACGTTAATTTAGACAAACATTTAAGTTAGACAAACAATGATATGGTTAAATTTTTTTACCAAATTTTATTTTTTCTGTGGGATGAATTACATACATAATGAGTAGAGTAGATAAAAGGGAAAAACGTAAATCGTACAATCTATAAACTAATTTTTATTGGCTAGCGTTGGTAAAAATAGAATTACGTAATGGATGATGTATAGACCTGTGGTCTAGTGTGTATTTGGGTGTATTAGGTGCAAAGTGTGTATCTTACAATTTCGAAGGACAGATTAGATTAGCTGAGAGGATTTTTAAATTAACCGAATAAATGCCTGAGCAAAAATTTATATATAGTAAGCAAAAATGCTTAGGACTATATAAATAGCAGAGTTAGCACTTACACGCTATGAAATAGTTTGTGATATCCAATGATTTTAGAATAAGGTTTGTGTATATATAGTATATATAGTGTGCATACATGCGTGTGTATGTGTAGGGATTTGGAAGGTTTTTGAATGAACAAAGTTTAAAAATAATGTATAATAATTTAAGATGGGTTTAGGGTTATAAAATCTTTTAAGTTTAAATCAATTATTATTTTATTATTATTATTATTATTATTATTATTATAAATCCTTTAAGTTCAAGGTAGTATTTAAGTATTTAATTAAATCAGTTACACGAATTAAGGTAATAAAAAAAAGACGTACTTAGAAGACCTTACGAGTAATGACAGTAACTCTCACGGTTTTAAAATTGAATTTCGACACACAATTAAATTCGACTACTAAAATTCATAACCATGTACTGTAGTAGTATGTCAATTTGACTATAATTTTCGTTTGATACCTTACAAATGGTACAATAACAATTTAAGGACAGTTACTCACGATTAATTGAACAAAAGAAAATTAAAAATACAAATTAAAAATATAAATCAATTATGCATTTTAATGAGCTAACATAATTTTATAATATTCTTAAAAATAAAAGTAAATCGAACCATAGATGAATTTCGACCAAGAATAAAAAAGTTATTGAAATGGAAGGGAAGCATTTCGAACAATCTTTTCTTTTAATAATTTCAATTAAATTTTACATTAAAAATTATTTTTATATAATAAAAAAAATATATTAAAAGGTTTAATAATTTTTGCATGTTAAGTAGAAAAATTATACTCTTTCGTTGAATGTTGATAGAATTTGAATTATTTGATTTTTTAATCTGAAAACTTGTTTGCATGTAGACAAATACATCTGTTTTATTGTGTAGAAGTTTTATTAAAAATTAAATGACTGAAATTTAGGGTATGTGCGGTCATACGGGTAAATTTCCCGATCGTACAGAGCAGGATAAATTAGGTACATGATCGATTAATTGTTACGCTATTTCTGTCATCATATAATCAAAATAATTATAAAACTCGTTAAAAACTTTTGTAAAAACGGTTTTGGTCGACACTGGGTTCAACTGGGGTTGGGGTGTTAAAATAAAAATAAAATAAAAAAACAAAGTTTGGAGTACTACATTCGGGGGAATTGAGTGACTAAGCGGGGGATATAAGTCTGAAATTGACAATAAGTCTTTCGTGAGCACTTTGCTCTTTAAAAAAAGATTGCTTGTCACACTACTTAGAACAAAAATTAAAAAAAAGTTGAAACAAAACGGAGGGACGGCATGTTCCTCAGCATAGTAATTTAAAAGGAGTCATTGGGACAAGATCGATTAATTAATTATTACACAACTATTATTATCACGTATACATTACAATGATTATCAAAGTCATTACAAACAATTGTAAAAACGGTTTTGTTACAAATAATAAATTACATGACTATATATTTATATACGTAACAATGCATGAAAAAGAAAAGACAAATCGGTCAATTTCCTTCTCACAAACAAAAAAAAAAAGGTTAACTAAAGACGCAAACCGGTCAATTCTGGTTGAATTTAATTCTCTTTACAACACAAAAAAAAGGTTGAATTAAATTCTTAAATTACATTTTCTTAAATTAAATTCTCTTAAACTACAAAGAAAAAGTTGAATTCAATTGACTGCATTGAAATGACTTGGGACTTAAAACTGACTTCGAATATACTGACTTCGAATATGACTGACTTCGAATATGACTGACTTCGAATATGACTGACTTCGAATATGACTGACTTCGAATATGACTGACTTCGAATATGACTGACTTCGAATATTACTGACTTCGAATATACTGACTTCGAATATAACTGACTTCGAATATAACTGACTTCGAATACTTCTGAAATCTCTGGGGCGGTTGTCCCTCTTGGATGCAACCTTCTGAAACTGAAAACTGATTTGCAACTAAAACTGACTCGAAACTACTTCGAGTATCCTTATAAATCTCTGGGGTTTGGTTGTCCCTCTTGGATGCAACCAACCGAAACTGAAAACTGATTTGAAATTAACTGAAAATGGAAAATGACTGCACTTGATCTCTATTCAAGTGGAGACGATTAACCTCTGTTTTGGTTGACCCTCTTGGTGCAACCGACTTACTTGAAATGCAATCAAGTATCTCTATAACTTAAACTGTCTAACTTGAAATTAACTAAAAATGGAAAATGACTGCACTCGATCTTTATCAAGTGGAGACGATTAACCTCTGTTTTGGTTGACCCTCTTGGTGCAACCTTCTGACTTCAAAAACTGACTTCAAAAAATGACTTCAAAAATGACTTCAAAAAATGACTTTGAAATTACTTCAAGTATCTCTCTAAATCTATAAACTCTCTATAAACTTTCTCTTTCTTAATTTGCAAGTCAATTCAATTCAGTAATTGAAAAAAAATTTGCAAACAAAAATATAAAATGTAAACATTTCACTCGAATGTACACGAAGGTACGATACTATTATGTTTGATACATAAAATAAAATTATTCTATACTGAATATAACTGAAAATAACTCTCTTGAAATTAACTCTCTTGAAATTAACTCTCTTTGAAATTAACTCTCTTTGAAATTAACTCTCTTTGAAATTAACTCTCTTTGAAATTAACTCTCTTTGAAATTAACTCTCTTGAAATTAACTCTCTTTGAAAGTAACTCTTGAAATTACTGTTTCAATAAAAACAAATGTATCACTGGTGTCTGCAATGTTCACTGTGTTTTGTGTTAAATTCTGGTTTGATGCTCATTATTAACTGTTAATAATAGTGACTTTTCAAATGTTTATAAATTACTTAAAAAAACAAACTGTACTTAACAAAATTTTCTATGGGGAAATCCTTGAGACGTGTCCTGAAGACGTCTTCCTGGCTACTTCTTCTTGGATGAAAACTAGGCGTGGAGAACTTGGAGTCGTGACACACCGGTTCAAGGGTGGATGTTACGAACAAGAAGTCGTGACACGCCGGTCAACTGGTTTTATCCTGATGCAGGGTAATTTCTATCTTGGCCAAAGAGTGGCCTCTTCTTAAAATCTTCTTGTTAAAATCTCTTGTTAAAATCTTCTTGTTAAAATCTTCTTCTTAAAATAATCTTCTTAAAATAATCTTCTTAAAATAATCTTCTTAAAATAATCTTCTCATCCTGGTGCAGGGTCGCCACTCTGTTAAACCCCTCCGTCTATGGCCCTGAGTCGGTTCGGAATCGACGGGGGTTCTGGTTAGGAAGCAAGCAACGGATATTTCTTCTATAACATTCTAATTCTTTTCGGTCGCCTCTGGTTAAACTCTTGGCTACAGACTCGCCAGACTATTATGCCAATATCTTCTATGGTGCTTGGGTTGTCTCTTAATTTGGGCAAAGGGTCGCCAATTTTTAATTCTTCTCTTTCTATAATACTCTGATACTTTCTCTGATACTTTCTCTGATACTAAAATTATCGACTTTTCTTTTATAACTTATCGTCTTAACTGACTGAGTTCCTGAAGAGAGCACGGCTCGAAGGGGAAAATAAAAAGTTTCTCTTACATTTAGTTTACTTCTCAAAATGTACAGGTAGTGCTCTGAATTTACAGGGGTAGAGGTTCGACCTCTTTCGACCATGGCTCAGGCCGGAATCTAAAAATATTAAGAAGGCAAGGGGCCTCTGCCCCCTCCCCGCAGCGAGGCTGCTAACAAAGGAGTCCTAATGAGGTGCTAATATGAAGTGACTTAATCAAGAAGTCTAATGAAGAAGTGCTTTAATTTTACAAATACATGTATATTGTATAATATAAACTTAAATGTTTGGGGGAAGACAGTCGAAGGTTAAGTTTCCCCCTTTTAAACACATGATCAGATGTTTGAAAGATTGCAAATAAAAATTTAAAAAAAATAAAAATAAAAACTAATTTGTATTTTTCGCCGAGTCTACATTTATGAGGCGATATCATTTCGTAATAGTACACATAAGTACAAATTAAGTACACGACTGAGTACGTATTAATTTTGGTTCATTACAATTACGATTACAATTATGGATTACTTCATATTCACTTATTGTTTAATTACACTTCCATTTTAAAGTACATTCTTACATTACCGTATATATTAAATCATTAAATTTAATTACAGTTTCAATGAAGTACATTACGTCGTTTACCATTCTTACAGTGTTTTTATATATTTATATATGGTTATACTAGATAGTTATACTAGATGGTTATACTAGATGGTTATTATATATGGTTACTAGTACAACACAAGTACATGAGACATGACACACATGATATAACATAATATGCTATAATATGTTATAAATTTGAAATCAGAGCGAAAGGAGGTATTTTATCTTTGAGCGTTCGAATCTGCTAGTCAGCGGAATTCGATCACTTAACCTCAGCATTTTTTTGAGTTCATCTCGGGAGGTCATATAATTAAAAATAAAAATGAAAAAAATAATACGAGAACGTATTTATGCGTCTTCGAACGAACGAGAAAAAATGAATATTTAATAAAATTTATATAGGATAATGATCAAGATAAGATATGGACGTATGGGGGCGGGAGATATGGTCGAATAATAGTTATATTTATACTACATAACATATAATTAATGACTTCTATAGAGTGTTTCGTCCTTAGTATGGTGTTAAAATTTTCATACATTGAATACTAGATATATGATGAAGGGAAAATGTGACGTCATAATTATTGAATTTTTACGTATAGTACAAATCATTATTAGGAAGATTTACAAGAATGAATTAGAGACAAAGAGTGGGTAGTAATGACTAAGAAGTACAACTACGGGTTCCAATCCTGTTACATGCAATGTGTATGCATAATCTAGGGTCGAGGGTGAGATGCAAGACAATTCATAATTAATTATAATAACTTCTATAACAAATGCAAAATGGATACGACTAAACCATAGATATGGTAGATCGTAGGGTTGTGACACGAACAAAAATAGGAAGCTACAAGTAAAATTATTATCCAAATTCGCGTTAAGCGATTTTGGTTGTTATGTAAAAAATGAATATGGATTATTCATTGTTCATTTTTTTACATTGTTCCCCCTCTAAAATGATATTTATACAATAATCTAGTAGGGTACCATTAATACCATACAAATGAGAAAATAACATCCTAACAGGGTACCATTAATACAATACAATGAGAAAATAACATCCTAACTACTTCAAGTTAGATGACGACATTCTTTTTTACAATACAAATTTTATACAGAACGAGTTCGGGTAGTTGAGGACAATGCAGGGTATCCAAATTTTTAACATGACACTCGCTTAGAGGGCTATTATAAAATATAAAAATTCAAAGATTAAAACTTTACTTTTATACAAACAGAATAAAGGATTAATACGTTAATTTAGACAAACATTTAAGTTAGACAAACAATGATATGGTTAAATTTTTTTACCAAATTTTATTTTTTCTGTGGGATGAATTACATACATAATGAGTAGAGTAGATAAAAGGGAAAAACGTAAATCGTACAATCTATAAACTAATTTTTATTGGCTAGCGTTGGTAAAAATAGAATTACGTAATGGATGATGTATAGACCTGTGGTCTAGTGTGTATTTGGGTGTATTAGGTGCAAAGTGTGTATCTTACAATTTCGAAGGACAGATTAGATTAGCTGAGAGGATTTTTAAATTAACCGAATAAATGCCTGAGCAAAAATTTATATATAGTAAGCAAAAATGCTTAGGACTATATAAATAGCAGAGTTAGCACTTACACGCTATGAAATAGTTTGTGATATCCAATGATTTTAGAATAAGGTTTGTGTATATATAGTATATATAGTGTGCATACATGCGTGTGTATGTGTAGGGATTTGGAAGGTTTTTGAATGAACAAAGTTTAAAAATAATGTATAATAATTTAAGATGGGTTTAGGGTTATAAAATCTTTTAAGTTTAAATCAATTATTATTATTATTATTATTATTATTATTATTATTATTATTATAAATCCTTTAAGTTCAAGGTAGTATTTAAGTATTTAATTAAATCAGTTACACGAATTAAGGTAATAAAAAAAAACGTACTTAGAAGACCTTACGAGTAATGACAGTAACTCTCACGGTTTTAAAATTGAATTTCGACACACAATTAAATTCGACTACTAAAATTCATAACCATGTAATGTAGTAGTATGTCAATTTGACTATAATTTTCGTTTGATACCTTACAAATGGTACAATAACAATTTAAGGACAGTTACTCACGATTAATTGAACAAAAGAAAATTAAAAATACAAATTAAAAATATAAATCAATTATGCATTTTAATGAGCTAACATAATTTTATAATATTCTTAAAAATAAAAGTAAATCGAACCATAGATGAATTTCGACCAAGAATAAAAAAGTTATTGAAATGGAAGGGAAGCATTTCGAACAATCTTTTCTTTTAATAATTTCAATTAAATTTTACATTAAAAATTATTTTTATATAATAAAAAAAATATATTAAAAAGGTTTAATAATTTTTGCATGTTAAGTAGAAAAATTATACTCTTTCGTTGAATGTTGATAGAATTTGAATTATTTGATTTTTTAATCTGAAAACTTGTTTGCATGTAGACAAATACATCTGTTTTATTGTGTAGAAGTTTTATTAAAAATTAAATGACTGAAATTTAGGGTATGTGCGGTCATACGGGTAAATTTCCCGATCGTACAGAGCAGGATAAATTAGGTACATGATCGATTAATTGTTACGCTATTTCTGTCATCATATAATCAAAATAATTATAAAACTCGTTAAAAACTTTTGTAAAAACGGTTTTGGTCGACACTGGGTTCAACTGGGGTTGGGGTGTTAAAATAAAAATAAAATAAAAAAACAAAGTTTGGAGTACTACATTCGGGGGAATTGAGTGACTAAGCGGGGGATATAAGTCTGAAATTGACAATAAGTCTTTCGTGAGCACTTTGCTCTTTAAAAAAAGATTGCTTGTCACACTACTTAGAACAAAAATTAAAAAAAAGTTGAAACAAAACGGAGGGACGGCATGTTCCTCAGCATAGTAATTTAAAAGGAGTCATTGGGACAAGATCGATTAATTAATTATTACACAACTATTATTATCACGTATACATTACAATGATTATCAAAGTCATTACAAACAATTGTAAAAACGGTTTTGTTACAAATAATAAATTACATGACTATATATTTATATACGTAACAATGCATGAAAAAGAAAAGACAAATCGGTCAATTTCCTTCTCACAAACAAAAAAAAAAAGGTTAACTAAAGACGCAAACCGGTCAATTCTGGTTGAATTTAATTCTCTTTACAACACAAAAAAAAGGTTGAATTAAATTCTTAAATTACATTTTCTTAAATTAAATTCTCTTAAACTACAAAGAAAAAGTTGAATTCAATTGACTGCATTGAAATGACTTGGGAC
>JAJOZX010013272.1:70000-94793 GCA_023014485.1 Bathynomus jamesi | reverse complement strand
ACGAGTGAAATTAAACCAAGGTTTTTTGCATTACTAGTATGAATAGAATATGGAATGTACGTCTTTATGCCCGAGAAAATCACTTCCGTGATTGCGCTCAGCACACTCGAAGGGGTCCCGGGCGAAGGGCTTCTCAATCAGCGGCATCAAAGTGCCAAAACCGTCTCCTCTTGGGAGGATCCAAAAGCCGAATTGGAAACGAATAGGATACGAAACAAATATAGATTGGTCGTAGGAGACCAACGGAGAAAAAAAGTTCGACAGAGTAAGAAGAAGGATGAGAAGTGAGAAATAAATCCAAGGCGATCCAAGGCGATCGGAGATACAAGTAGGGTGCTTTACAATCTGCTTAGATCATTTAGGTTAGAAAAGTTGTAGGCTGTTCATCAGGGATGTTAGTGAAATGGAGGAAAGCCAAAGATGGTGGTGAACATTGAAATCTAAAATGGAGATTCCAACAAAAGGTGAGTGGGATAGAATGTATTCACTTGGAAGTAAGGTAGTCAAAGAGTTTTGGATAGTCAGTAGAATTAGGAGAAAGGTAGACAGCGCAGATGTATATTTTGAGAGTGGCACGTAAGCTGTAGCCAGAGGGCATAGAATTCGGAGGGTTCGAGTTCGGGAATACGAGAACAAGTTAGGTCATTGTGTGCATATATGCAACATCCACCTTTGAGGTGAAAATGAGTATAGAGAAAGTAAAAGGGTACATAAAAGGGGTTGCTGCAGTTATCCCAGACACTGAGTTTCAGTGAGGAGGAGAGGTGGTATTCAACAGATTGAAAATTTGAGGAAAGGCCGCGAAATGTTGCAGAAGTTTATGAAAGTGAATCAGGCAGAGGCTCAGAACATCTCGAAGAGAGTAGCAGCTCCAGCCTACTTTCCGGGTCTGCATTCCTGGCATCGGCAGCGAGGGAGCCAGAAGTGGGGACATTTATGTCCTCTCCCAAGGGACTCCAAGCTCTTGAATTGTTGCCATTTGTTTTTAATTCTGAAAAGACTATGTAGTGTTTAAGATGCGTGTATGGGTAGTGAAAAAAAGGGAGAGAAATGTGTGTTTGAGAGCATGCTCGACTGCTCATAGGGTAGATGAGACACGGAAAAAAGAACATCTAAAGTGGACGGTGACAAGAGATACGGGATTTCCAGCACTCCCTGTCTTCTATCTAACGTCCTCCGCAGAGTGCTTCCCTGGACGATTGGTGTTTACAATCTCCTCCCCAAGGACTCGTTCGTATGTAGAAAATAAATTGTATGCAAGCGGAAATAAAATTGCATGGGTCTAGGACCAGCATTACAAAGAGAAAAAAAGGAGGATAAGGGAAGAAGGCTAATGTATTATTAGTGTACCAGTTATTATCAGTTATGGCACACACACAGACATACACACACACACACACACACACACACACACACATATATATACTGTGTATATATATATATATATATAGGTGTGTGTGTGTGTTATACTGATGGCAACTGATACGTACAGTAATAATCGGTGACACTGTAAAACACGCTTCCTTGAAAATAAGACGTACACTTCACTGATAATGAGTGAGTGGTGGTAACCTTAAACTCTCATCTAAAACCCTCATTCATACCATTATTAATGATTCCTCGCTTCTTGCATGCACTTCAACGTTCGTCCTGCATTCAAACGTTTTTCCTACGCTCCTTGCGTGATAAACCTCCATTCCACAACTTTAAATGAGGTGCTACCTTACTCACTTCTATTAAATATTCATTTAACTTACATTATTTCAGCATTAATCCCCTTCCCTTACTCTCCCTTTTCTTCCTTATAATATTAGCCGGTTCTGGACCAATATAATTCTATTTCCTCTTGCATACGATTTATTTTCCGCGACGAACGAGCCATTTAAGCGTATGTTTCCCATAAGACTGAAGAGTAGCGTGCTATCACTTTACAGACACTCATAAAATATGCATCTGTATGAATGTTATACATATGAATTTTCATTTGTAGAATTCCATTATGTAAAGCTTGTATGTATACGAATTCTTAAAAGGAATATATATGAATAGGAAAGGGGAAACTGCGTTCCCTTGACAAGTGTAAGAATTAGAAGAAAAATTTGATTAGAACACCATGAATACAGTATATATAATATATATATATATATATATATATATATATATATATACAGGGGGGCCGTAAGTTTCCATACATAGGAAAAATTAAACGTTTGTTTTATGTTTCAGATACCCTAAGAATATGCGTTTGACGTAAGATCTTGTTTACTGATGAAGCAAATTTTTACGTCAATGGAGAGGTTAATCGGCAAAACATACGTTATTGGAGTAATGCTAACCCTAACTGGCTGAGTCCGACGAAGATGCAAGGTGCCGGTAAAGTGATGGTGTGGGCCGGGATATGGGGTGACAGAATTATTGGACCAATTTTTGTCAGTGGAAATCTTAATGCCGAAAGGTATCTAACATGTTGCAAGAAGAGATTTTCCCATCCCTGCTAAACGAGGAAGGTAACTTCCCAGTTTACTTCCAGCAAGATGGAGCTCCCCTCATTATGGTCTTCACGTGCGTCGGTATTTGGATCAGCAGCAGTTTCCGGATGCTTGGATTGGTCGGCGTGGTCCTGTGGAGTGGCCTCCCAGATCCCCAGATCTCACCCCCCTTGATTTCTATCTTTGGGGGCACTTGAAGGCCATGGTGTATCAGGAAAAGATACGAGACATAAATCATCTAAAGGAACGTATCACCAACGCCATTACAAGCATAACGTCAACTGTGCTAATGCGTGTTCATCAACAGTGGGGAACACGTATTGAAATGTGTTTTCAAAACAATGGCAACCATGTAGAGCATATTATATAAATAAAAATGGTTGTCCATAATAAAATGTTTATTTTTCCTATGTATGGAAACTTACGGCCCACCCTGTATATATATATATTATATATATATATATATACACAGTATATAGAGTGTATCTATATGCACGAATGGTAGAAAGAGGGCCATAAAACAATAAATCTGGAGGAACGATAAACCTTTTACGGGAAAGACTTTAAAAAAGAGTAAAATGTCATTTAAGTACAAAAGAGAAGAGAAGAAAAATAGGGAATCATTTAGAGAAAAATATAAACCGATTGTTTCAGAAATTTTGAAATTCTATCTTTCAAAAACGTAACAGATGATGCTGTTCGCAAGATAAAATCCTCCGACAAATATCTTAGTTTTTTATTTGCATCGGGCGTGTGTGTGTGTGTGTGTGTGTGTGTGTGTGATAAATATGATAAACCTGCGATTTCATCCCAGTTCTTTCCATGGTTTAAAACTTAATTTTATTTTTGAAACTAATGTCTATATCGCTTTCCATTTTCGCGACACCATTATTATTCCTGCTCCGTTTTCAGGAACAAATTATTCGTTGTTCATTCTGATACGGGGTGCTATTCTAATCTCATTTTCATGGAAAATTTTATTCCATCCTATTTTTCGTGAATGCGGGTATAGTATTCCATCTCGGGTATTCTTGCCAAAAACTGTCCACTTTTCGCTATTATACGCGTAAAATAGGTTTGTCTCTGCGTTCAACTTCCTTCGCGTGAAAATTTTATTTCCTTAGTTTTCGTGCGTGGAAATATTATTCCAGATCGCCTTTGAAAGATACTTTTGAAAGAGGTACCGTTTCCCCTTCGTCTTTATGAGGGTATCATTCCCCTTTTTCAGTGCGGTATTATCTCCCCCTTCATTTTCGTATGAATATTGCTCCCCCTTATCAAGCTGAAATTATCCGACGTTGAGTTGCGGAAAGCAAACTCTTCCGTATGCGTAAGTTTGAATAAATAATAAAATGATTGAAACTCATTACCGCTTTCCCTCCGTGTTCTCGTTTAAAATTCACTTATTAAACAATACTCCTCGAAACCTACATACATAAGACGCAATTTAAGAGGTTCTTAGAAAGATCCACCAAAGTTGATAATTACCCGATGATAAAATCGCATTTAAGGTCCATATTGCTATGTTTCCTGATAGAAATATTAACCTAAACTGCTATTCATGACTCCTCGAGAATTACGTGCCACATTTAATTCTAAAGAAAGACACGTTCTCTCTCCGTCCCAACTGAAATGCAGTTACGAACACTAATATCAACATTTGAGAGTACTTCGGAATATTCTATCATCCATTTTATTCGCTAATTCCATTCCCAGGTAAAAGCAGGTATCATTAATGATTTAATGAAGTGATTGCTTAAAAAATGGGCAACTGGAGCAGTGATAATTTACATATAAAAATTCGTCACTGACACGCTATATTCAAAAGGTGTTCAAAATATCGTATGTGCCAATGACCATGCATGAAAGTGAATTTCGGAATACTGTAAATTATCGCTATACAGTCGACTCGTATGAAATGATATTTCACCTTTGAAGATTTCAATTATTCACCTTTCATTTTAATAAAACAAATATAACGGCACGTTATATATATATATATACATATACACACATCCTACCTTACAACCTTGCAAAGGTTTCGCGCGATGATTCCTTATTTCGCGAAGGTCAAGCTTGTCGCCCCTCCTCTCGAGTTGGCCTGGTGAAGTAGTGAGTTGGATTCTTGTGCTCTCCACCTCACAAAGCCAGGTACGCCCATATATATATATATATATATATATATATATATATATATATATATATATATATATATATATATATATATATATATTATATATATATATATATATATATATATATAGTTACACATAGACCGTGCATGGAACAATGAACTTTCTGGGAAAATTAAATCCACTATAGTCCGAATAAGTAATGGTAAATGACAGACACTGTAATTTTTTTCCTTTTCATGATGTTAGCCCGACGTGAGCAACGGATCACTCGCAAAACTGTAGTGTCTGTCATTTACCATTCGGACTATAGAGGATTTAATTTTCCCAGAAGGGTTCCTTGTTCCATGCACAGTCTGTGTGCGACATAAAAGATCTCAGGGGACCATTCTGAGTTCTATCCCATATATATATATATATATTGTCGGAAAGGATGATGTCCTTCTTCGTTACACCTTCTCCGACTGTTTACGGTATTCTCAGTATGTCGCTTCCTTGCACGACAATGAAGTTTATACTGCTGACGTCCACGGTTCTTCTTTTCTAACTTACTTAATCTGACTGCGAGTTACGGAAAAACAATTTATACTTCGTTCAATGACGTCTCACTCCCTCAGTCCGCTCAGAGAATGGAATGTTATAAATCTCACGTGGAAGGATATAAATGACGTGTACCTTTTTCAGTCTTTATTTCACAAGGATAAGTCACTTTTAAGATATTAGATTTCTTTTACAATGCGCAGTAATTAGAAAACCAAATCCTTAGCGCTACACTTGCTTAGAGAGTTATTAACGAAGAAAACCCAATTGGGTTGACTGACTACCCAAAGGGTGAGGCACGAACTCCCTCTCAAAGTGTTTGCATTTTGCCCTGGAGAAACTCCCATGGTGCCACGTTTACAAATGATTCTTAAGGTTGCAAAGGTTATCTAACAATGATATTAGCAAAAGAATTTATATAATTTTGGTTCTACACTTAATTCCTTTATGTAATTTATATTAGTCGGAAAGAACATCTAGAATTTAGGAATCTCTGTTTAAGATTATAGATATGGCACCTTTGAAGAGCGTCGTTAGGCTTATCGAAAAGGATGCCAGAAAATCTCCTGGACATGAGCAATTTATACAAATATTAAAAATTGAATGGATTAATACTTTAATTTATACGAATAGAATAATATCTCTTAAAGGATTAACACTTTAATTTATACAAACAAAATGATATTTTTAAATTTTAACAAAAATTTATTTCCTGTCGAAAACCTTTTCCACATATATTATCGATTATAAGTTCTAGTATACTGTCTTTTGATGGAAAACCTTTTTGTCCCACAGAACTAGTTATATCTACTGTACATTAACTCTCATATGGCTAAGTGTCTCTCGGGCAGCCCATAAGTTCAACTAGTTTATTAAAACCCTTATATTTGTTACGTAGAATTTATTACTCCTGCTTTTTTATTTTTAATACTTAAACGAAATCAGATGTGCAAAAGGACAATAGAGAAAATAAAACATTAATTGATTTATTATCCTCTTATGGTTTTTTGGGAAAATATCTGATTCTTTGCACCACGAACTCAACAGGGAGTTGTTACGTGAATTTAAAGCCCAAATATTCACACTTCATAAACAAGGCAAACAGCGAAAGAAAAATTTCAATGGAGATCAAAATATCCAAAGAAGCAGTTCGGGGAACCTTACGCAGGGTACGAAAAATGGCAATGTGACTACTCGCAGCGAACAATATCATCTTAGAATAACTACTCCAGGAAAGGATCACATTATTCAAAGACTCTTTAACAAATCGATTTAAAGCAGGACGAGACCAAAACTGAGCTTTTGAAATATAATGTAAGTCGTGAATCTTTACGCCTTCCATTAGTGGAAAGCATAGTTTGAATGGGGTTATACGCTCTCCAACCAACTATCACCACACTCGAGAGGATCCACTACCATTGAACGTTTGATATCCCTCGTCACGGTATTGCTCGTTGGTTTCCATCTACTCATCATACTCGTTCTCCCATAATATCTTGTGAGTGAACTGAGAATTTATAATTTGATCACGAGTACGGGTCCATGCAAAACCATGAGCGGAAGCTCTGCTGTCTAAGTTACCTGTGATACCACACTCAAGACGTGGGCATCCGGTGCGTGGGTCCTCACTCTATTTATCGGCCCAAAATGTACAGTCGTTGAACTTGATGGCTACTTCTCCCGTATTGCGTGCATGTTTTATGTGCACACGTGTTTGTTGTTGTATGTCTCTGAGTCAGTAAAGCTCTTTATAACCGTAATTGCGTGGACTGTTTCGTGGTACGATAGCAAGGGAGTCTTTTGACATGAAACTGTCTTTGAACACTGTGAAACAAGAGAGGCAATCGTGGTTGCAGCCTGTAGCGGGTCACAAATGAAACGGGTAATGTACATATTTCTAAAGTTTTGGAAGCTCACTCTAAGCACACGTACATCAATCACAAAATAACGTTCACGTTCAGACGCTATATTGTAAGGATTATCTTTAATGAAACTGTTGTAATAACGATCAAAGTCCACTCGTTCACTCGCGCTCATACTGTTGTACCTAAAGTAGTGTTTAGCGGGTGGTGGTGCAATGTAATTTAAATATCGTGAGTGAGGAAAGTGTAAGAGAATACCTTTTGAAACCTCAGTATCCACCTCATAAACACCTTGGGCAGCTTAGCTAACTTACAAGGCATGAACACAATATATCTTTGAAATTAACATTACCCCTTATCTGCATTTGTATGAGCTTATTGACTCTTTTCAAGGGGTCACCGGTGAATATTACTGATGACTTATGTTCAAGCAGCTCCTTATAAAGAAACGGTGTACCAAACTTTGCGGCATTATGCGCTACAACATACACAGTCATATTTTTTTAAATTGATTGGCTATCTTGACTATATAATCCACAAATAACTTCACGGGTGACTGTCTTAGTTGTCTTAAAAATATTGGTCCGTTTACCACAATTGCCACATTCATTACACTCAACATTCGAGCATTCGTCGAAGAGGGTTTGGCTCACAAGTAAATGAGGGCTAACTTCTTTCGTCTCAAGAGTAGTGTAGGCCTCTATGTCGTAGTATACAGTAATACACGATTTATTTTTTGGTTTGGCATCTTTCATATAACAAGCATGTTTCACCCCATCCGTCTTATATTCCTCATGGCACGTAAAACAATGAATTTTATCAAATCTGTGCGTGAAACGACCACAATCATCCCTCTATGAAATATTCCACATTCGCAAATCTTTATCTTTCTGCACGTACCATTCATCTGATGGAGAGTAAAACACTTATTATTGTAAAGCATACGTTTATAATCGTTACAGTCTCTCTTCTCAGTTTCTAACACACGGTTTACGCATCTAGGGCTTTTACACTGAGCGCATATGACACTCCTTACAGCCCTTACACAAATCGTGATGCCAACCATACTTACGACTTTGATCAAAACTAGCGTAAAGTGTTCTAATACGGTTAGTAGAGAGGTAGGTTGCGCCTGCCAAACATAAAATTAGCAAAAGTCTTGTACGATCTCATACACGACTCTTAAAAACATACGTTGTTCTATCATGCTCATCAAAAACAAACGCAACTATTCATACTCTTATCTCCCGCTCCACCTTCAACGACTCTTGAGGACCAATATTACACTCATAATTAAACCTACAGGACCTAGCCAGCTACCTAACCAAATGTTTTTGGCTGACATGTAAGAACACCAACTATATGCGCTAGAATCACAGCCATAAAACAGCAACCACGACCGGCGTTTGTATGTCTTCTGTAAATTCTATCTGTGTTAAAGTTTAAGTGAAAGGAATAGCGTCATGCCCCTCAACATGGAAGACGTGGTCAATATCGATTATGAAATTCGCCAGATTGAATTTTGACCCACTTTGCATTAATGGGCCCTAGGATATAATCAGTATCCTCCTCCATCATGCGTCTGTAGGGTATAACTACCCAAAACAGGTCTCCATTCTCATCATTAGGCTCAAAACCAAGTGCCAACCTCACCCGGGCTTCCGCCCCTCATTGCGTTGAAGAGCGTATGCGCAATGCGACGAACTACATTGCGAAGTCCTTGTTCGAAGCCACCAACATAAGCAACCCACCGACCAAATGTGACGTTGTATCTGTTCCTAAATAGCAAGGGGGTGCTTCTCACATTGTGTAACAATTGATTGATACGCCTCCGTCCGAAAGAGGTGTTCTTGTTGTTGCTTCTGTGTGGGATGTAGATGGGCCAGAACAAGAAGAGGGAGGACTTGGGGTGGTGCGTAGGATGTGAAAGTTTGTGGTGACGCGGGATCGTTTACGTTTTCTAATGTTTGAGTGTTTGTTGACGAAGGAGCCGTTGTTGGTGGTGACATTGTGTCCTTAAAGCTGTATGACTCGAGTCTTGAACGTTTAGCATCCATACCTGAGGTGGATGGTTCTTCACAATTCACTACCATGTGTGTGTGTATATGTATTGCAGGAAGGAAGTAGGGTGTAGGTCGTTCCTCCACTCCTACATCCAAGGGAAAATGGAGGTCACTAAAGTACATAGAATAACGTATTTTTATTTTTATTTTTAATATTATATATATATATATATATATATATATATATATATCAGGCAGGGAGTGGGGGTTAGGTCGTTTCCCTACTCCCTATCCAAGGGAAATGAAGGTCACTAAACTACATAGAATAAAGTCATACATATAAAATCGGGTATGGCTCGCCTCGTATTTTCATTTATATTTTTAATGTTAATATTTATACATGTATACATATATATACATGTATAGCAGGAAGGGAGTGGGGGGTAGGTCGTTTCCCCACTCCCCATCCAAGGGAAATGGAGGTCACTAAATTACACAGAATGATGCATACGAACATGTTTTTATTTTTAATTATATCTTTATATTATATATATATATATATATATCTATATATATATATACAGTATATGTGCTTCGGTGGTGTAGTGGTTAGCGTCACTGACTACGAATCCATCGGCCCCGGGTCGAGACCCGGTGACGGCAGGCGGCACGCAGCAAAAACCCAGCTGTTCATCCTTCCACACAATAAAAAAAATTGGTTGATAAATAAATGGGTACCCTGGGTAGCCTAGTAGTTAAGACGCTGGGGTGCTGGTGGGTCGTGGTTCGGATTCCACGTTAAATTGTAGGTCTAAGGTGGAGTGACAAGCTTGACCTTCGTCAGAATGAACAATTCGGGGGGAAGCAAAACCAAGGTTAACCAAGGATATATATATATATATATATATAGCAGGAGGGAATTCAGATAGGTCGTTCCCCCACTCCCCCATTGCCCTCAACCCTTCTCCTTTATGACCATCCTCCTCATCTTAAACCACTTCCCCTTTATCAAACTCATTGTTTACACAGCAGTGATTAAAATTTTGCTTTTTCCCCTTTTTTCTTTTTTCCTCTCTTTTACCATCTCCTACTTCCCCCTCACCCTCTCACCTTTTTTTCCTCGTATCCATGGCAAAATCTATCCCTTTGGGCACATACTACTAACACCATCACTTTTTTTTTTAATATTCTTAAACTGAATCGAATTTAAAGTGAATTGAACACGTCATTGTTTGACACTCACTCAACACCACGAATGTATACGGTTATTGATTTATTGTGGTATAATCACTTTAGCAATACGCATCGCAACAGTGACTTTTAAGTCTATCTTCCAAAGTGGCTCAACGTGTAATGGAAAAACAAACATTTATAAACATTTTCTTTTCATTTACATTTTTTTACCAAAAAGCAATTTTTCTTCACTTTTGTGGGGACCTACCTATTTCATTTTAACATTTTTTTCTCAAGTAAAGTGCTAACTTAATATTTGTTACACTTACAAAATACAGATTTAAATTAAATGGGAAAAAAATAATTTTAATTGTATATTTGAGAAACTTTCATACTAGCAATTGACTGAATTTATGACTTTTAACTAACACTAAAAATCTTTAATTCTGAGTTATTATCAATTACATAAGTATAAGTATTGGTGCTGGTTAAGTGTGCGGTCTACTAGCTTTTAGTTAGCCTTATAGGCTAACTAATGAAACTATCACGACTTAACCTAACCAATCGTCAAGGGTCGTACAGTTGACCTAACGATTGGTTAGGTTAAGTCGTGATATTTTCGTTAGTTAGCTTTATAAGGCTAACTAAAGCTAGGTAGACGCACACTTAACCAGCACCCAATACTTATACTTATGTAATTGATAATAACTCAGAATTAAAGATTTTTAGTGTTAGTTAAAAGTCATAAATTCAGTCAATTGCTAGTATGAAAAGTTTCTCAAATATACAATTAAAATTAATTTTTTTCCCATTTAATTAAATCTGTATTTTGTAAGTGTAACAAATTATTAAGTTAGCACTTTACTTGAGAAAAAAATGTTAAAATGAAAATAGGTAGGTCCCCACAAAAGTGAAGAAAAAATTGCTTTTTGGTAAACAAAATGTAAATGAAAAGAAAATGTTTATAAATGTTTGTTTTTACCATTACACGTTGAGCCACTTTGGAAGATAGACTTAAAAGTAACACTGTTGCGATGCGTATTGCTAAAGTGATTATACCACAATAAATCAATAACCGTATACATTCGTGGTGTTGAGTGAGTGTCAAACAATGACGTGTTCAATTCACTTTAAATTCGATTCAGTTTAGAATATTACAAAAAAATGATGGTTTTATAGTATGTGCCCAAAGGGATAGATTTTGCCATGGATACGAGGAAAAAAAGGTGAGAGGGTGAGGGGGAAGTAGGAGATGGTAAAAGAGAGGAAAAAAGAAAAAAGGGGAAAAAGCAAAATTTTAATCACTGCTGTGTAAACAATGAGTTTGATAAAGGGGAAGTGGTTTAAGATGAGGAGGATGGTCATAAAGGAGAAGGGTTGAGGGCAATGGGGGAGTGGGGGAACGACCTATCTGATTCCCTCCTGCTATATATATATATTATATATATCCTTGGTTAACCTTGGTTTTGCTTCCCCCCGAATTGTTCATTCTGACGAAGGTCAAGCTTGTCACTCCACCTTAGACCTACAATTTAACGTGGAATCCGAACCACGACCCACCAGCACCCCAGCGTCTTAACTACTAGGCTACCCAGGGTACCCATTTATTTATCAACCAATTTTTTTTATTGTGTGGAAGGATGAACAGCTGGGTTTTGCTGCGTGCCGCCTGCCGTCACCGGGTCTCGACCCCGGGGCCGATGGATTCGTAGTCAGTGACGCTAACCACTACACCACCGAAGCACATATACTGTATATATATATATATATATATATATATATATATATATATATATATAAAAAGATATAATTAAAATAAAAACATGTTCGTATGCATCATTCTGTGTAATTTAGTGACCTCCATTTCCCTTGGATGGGGAGTGGGGAAACGACCTACCCCCACTCCCTTCCTGCTATACATGTATATATATGTATACATGTATAAATATTAACATTAAAAATATAAATGAAAATACGAGGCGAGCCATACCCGATTTTATATGTATGACTTTATTCTATGTAGTTTAGTGACCTTCATTTCCCTTGGATAGGGAGTAGGGAAACGACCTAACCCCCACTCCCTGCCTGATATATATATATATATATATATATATATATATATAATATTAAAAATAAAAATAAAAATACGTTATTCTATGTACTTTAGTGACCTCCATTTTCCCTTGGATGTAGGAGTGGAGGAACGACCTACACCCTACTTCCTTCCTGCAATACATATACACACACACATGGTAGTGAATTGTGAAGAACCATCCACCTCAGGTATGGATGCTAAACGTTCAAGACTCGAGTCATACAGCTTTAAGGACACAATGTCACCACCAACAACGGCTCCTTCGTCAACAAACACTCAAACATTAGAAAACGTAAACGATCCCGCGTCACCACAAACTTTCACATCCTACGCACCACCCCAAGTCCCTCCCTCTTCTTGTTCTGGCCCATCTACATCCCACACAGAAGCAACAACAAGAACACCTCTTTCGGACGGAGGCGTATCAATCAAATTGTTACACAATGTGAGAAGCACCCCCTTGCTATTTAGGAACAGATACAACGTCACATTTGGTCGGTGGGTTGCTTATGTTGGTGGCTTCGAACAAGGACTTCGCAATGTAGTTCGTCGCATTGCGGCATACGCTCTTCAACGCAATGAGGGGCGGAAGGCCCGGGTGAGGTTGGCACTTGGTTTTGAGCCTAATGATGAGAATGGAGACCTGTTTTGGGTAGTTATACCCTACAGACGCATGATGGAGGAGGATACTGATTATATCCTAGGGCCCATTAATGCAAAGTGGGTCAAAATTCAATCTGGCGAATTTCATAATCGATATTGACCACGTCTTCCATGTTGAGGGGCATGACGCTATTCCTTTCACTTAAACTTTAACACAGATAGAATTTACAGAAGACATACAAACGCCGGTCGTGGTTGCTGTTTTATGGCTGTGATTCTAGCGCATATAGTTGGTGTTCTTAACATGTCAGCCAAAAACATTTGGTTAGGTAGCTGGCTAGGTCCTGTAGGTTTAATTATGAGTGTAATATTGGTCCTCAAGAGTCGTTGAAGGTGGAGCGGGAGATAAGAGTATGAATAGTTGCGTTTGTTTTTGATGAGCATGATAGAACAACGTATGTTTTTAAGAGTCGTGTATGAGATCGTACAAGACTTTTGCTAATTTTATGTTTGGCAGGCGCAACCTACCTCTCTACTAACCGTATTAGAACACTTTACGCTAGTTTTGATCAAAGTCGTAAGTATGGTCGGCATCACGATTTGTGTAAGGGCTGTGTAAGGAGTGTCATATGCGCTCAGTGTAAAAGCCCTAGATGCGTAAACCGTGTGTTAGAAACTGAGAAGAGAGACTGTAACGATTATAAACGTATGCTTTACAATAATAAGTGTTTTACTCTCCATCAGATGAATGGTACGTGCAGAAAGATAAAGATTTGCGAATGTGGAATATTTCATAGAGGGATGATTGTGGTCGTTTCACGCACAGATTTGATAAAATTCATTGTTTTACGTGCATGAGGAATATAAGACGGATGGGGTGAAACATGCTTGTTATATGAAAGATGCCAAACCAAAAAATAAATCGTGTATTACTGTATACTACGACATAGAGGCCTACACTACTCTTGAGACGAAAGAAGTTAGCCCTCATTTACTTGTGAGCCAAACCCTCTTCGACGAATGCTCGAATGTTGAGTGTAATGAATGGCAATTGTGGTAAACGGACCAATATTTTTAAGACAACTAAGACAGTCACCCGTGAAGTTATTTGTGGATTATATAGTCAAGATAGCCAATCAATTTAAAAAAAATATGACTGTGTATGTTGTAGCGCATAATGCCGCAAAGTTTGGTACACCGTTTCTTTATAAGGAGCTGCTTGAACATAAGTCATCAGTAATATTCACCGGTGACCCCTTGAAAAGAGTCAATAAGCTCATACAAATGCAGATAAGGGGTAATGTTAATTTCAAAGATATATTGTGTTCATGCCTTGTAAGTTAGCTAAGCTGCCCAAGGTGTTTATGAGGTGGATACTGAGGTTTCAAAAAGGTATTTCTCTTACACTTTCCTCACTCACGATATTTAAATTACATTGCACCACCACCCGCTAAACACTACTTTAGGTACAACAGTATGAGCGCGAGTGAACGAGTGGACTTTGATCGTTATTACAACAGTTTCATTAAAGATAATCCTTACAATATAGCGTCTGAACGTGAACGTTATTTTGTGATTGATGTACGTGTGCTTAGAGTGAGCTTCCAAAACTTTAGAAATATGTACATTACCCGTTTCATTTGTGACCCGCTACAGGCTGCAACCACGATTGCCTCTCTTTGTTTCACAGTGTTCAAAGACAGTTTCATGTCAAAAGACTCCCTTGCTATCGTACCACGAAACAGTCCACGCAATTACGGTTATAAAGAGCTTTACTGACTCAGAGACATACAACAACAAACACGTGTGCACATAAAACATGCACGCAATACGGGAGAAGTAGCCATCAAGTTCAACGACTGTACATTTTGGGCCGATAAATAGAGTGAGGACCCACGCACCGGATGCCCACGTCTTGAGTGTGGTATCACAGGTAACTTAGACAGCAGAGCTTCCGCTCATGGTTTTGCATGGACCCGTACTCGTGATCAAATTATAAATTCTCAGTTCACTCACAAGATATTATGGGAGAACGAGTATGATGAGTAGATGGAAACCAACGAGCAATACCGTGACGAGGGATATCAACGTTCAATGGTAGTGGATCCTCTCGAGTGTGGTGATAGTTTGGTTGGAGAGCGTATAACCCCATTCAAACTATGCTTTCCACTAATGGAAGGCGTAAAGATTCACGACTTACATTATATTTCAAAAGCTCAGTTTTGGTCTCGTCCTGCTTTAAATCGATTTGTTAAAGAGTCTTTGAATAATGTGATCCTTTCCTGGAGTAGTTATTCTAAGATGATATTGTTCGCTGCGAGTAGTCACATTGCCATTTTTCGTACCCTGCGTAAGGTTCCCCGAACTGCTTCTTTGGATATTTTGATCTCCATTGAAATTTTTCTTTCGCTGTTGCCTTGTTTATGAAGTGTGAATATTTGGGCTTTAAATTCACGTAACAACTCCCTGTTGAGTTCGTGGTGCAAAGAATCAGATATTTTCCCAAAAAACCATAAGAGGATAATAAATCAATTAATGTTTTATTTTCTCTATTGTCCTTTTGCACATCTGATTTCGTTTAAGTATTAAAATAAAAAAAGCAGGAGTAATAAATTCTACGTAACAAATATAAGGGTTTTAATAAACTAGTTGAACTTATGGGCTGCCCGAGAGACACTTAGCCATATGAGAGTTAATGTACAGTAGATATAACTAGTTCTGTGGGACAAAAAAGGTTTTCCATCAAAAGACAGTATACTAGAACTTATAATCGATAATATATGTGGAAAAGGTTTTCGACAGGAAATAAATTTTTGTTAAAATTTAAAAATCATTTTGTTTGTATAAATTAAAGTGTTAATCCTTTAAGAGATATTATTCTATTCGTATAAATTAAAGTATTAATCCATTCAATTTTTAATATTTGTATAAATTGCTCAATGTCCAGGAGATTTTCTGGCATCCTTTTCGATAAGCCTAACGACGCTCTTCAAAGGTGCCATATCTATAATCTTAAACAGAGATTCCTAAATTCTAGATGTTCTTTCCGACTAATATAAATTACATAAAGGAATTAAGTGTAGAACCAAAATTATATAAATTCTTTTGCTAATATCATTGTTAGATAACCTTTGCAACCTTAAGAATCATTTGTAAACGTGGCACCATGGGAGTTTCTCCAGGGCAAAATGCAAACACTTTGAGAGGGAGTTCGTGCCTCACCCTTTGGGTAGTCAGTCAACCCAATTGGGTTTTCTTCGTTAATAACTCTCTAAGCAAGTGTAGCGCTAAGGATTTGGTTTTCTAATTACTGCGCATTGTAAAAGAAATCTAATATCTTAAAAGTGACTTATCCTTGTGAAATAAAGACTGAAAAAGGTAACACGTCATTTATATCCTTCCACGTGAGATTTATAAACATTCCATTCTCTGAGCGGACTGAGGGAGTGAGACGTCATTGAACGAAAGTATAAATTGTTTTTCCGTAACTCGCAGTCAGATTAAGTAAGTTAGAAAAGAAGAACCGTGGACGTCAGCAGTATAAACTTCATTGTCGGTGCAAGGAAGCGACATACTGAGAATACCGTAAACAGTCGGAGAAGGTGTAACGAAGAAGGACATCATCCTTTCCGACAATATATATATATATATGGGATAGAACTCAGAATGGTCCCCTGAGATCTTTTATGTCGCACACAGACTGTGCATGGAACAAGGAACCCTTCTGGGAAAATTAAATCCTCTATAGTCCGAATGGTAAATGACAGACACTACAGTTTTGCGAGTGATCCGTTGCTCACGTCGGGCTAACATCATGAAAAGGAAAAAAATTACAGTGTCTGTCATTTACCATTACTTATTCGGACTATAGTGGATTTAATTTTCCCAGAAGAGTTCATTGTTCCATGCACGGTCTATATGTGTAACATATATATATATATATATAATATATATATATATATATATATATATATATATATATATATATATATATATATATATATATATGGGCGTACCTGGCTTTGTGAGGTGGAGAGCACAAGAATCCAACTCACTACTTCACCAGGCCAACTCGAGAGGAGGGGCGACAAGCTTGACCTTCGCGAAATAAGGAATCATCGCGCGAAACCTTTGCAAGGTTGTAAGGTAGGATGTGTGTATATGTATATATATATATATATAACGTGCCGTTATATTTGTTTTATTAAAATGAAAGGTGAATAATTGAAATCTTCAAAGGTGAAATATCATTTCATACGAGTCGACTGTATAGCGATAATTTTACAGTATTCCGAAATTCACTTTCATGCATGGTCATTGGCACATACGATATTTTGAACACCTTTTGAATATAGCGTGTCAGTGACGAATTTTTATATGTAAATTATCACTGCTCCAGTTGCCCATTTTTTTAAGCAATCACTTCATTAAATCATTAATGATACCTGCTTTTACCTGGGAATGGAATTAGCGAATAAAATGGATGATAGAATATTCCGAAGTACTCTCAAATGTTGATATTAGTGTTCGTAACTGCATTTCAGTTGGGACGGAGAGAGAACGTGTCTTTCTTTAGAATTAAATGTGGCACGTAATTCTCGAGGAGTCATGAATAGCAGTTAGGTTAATATTTCTATCAGGAAACATAGCAATATGGACCTTAAATGCGATTTTATCATCGGGTAATTATCAAACTTTGGTGGATCTTTCTAAGAACCTCTTAAATTGCGTCTTATGTATGTAGGTTTCGAGGAGTATTGTTTAATAAGTGAATTTTAAACGAGAACACGGAGGGAAAGCGGTAATGAGTTTCAATCATTTTATTATTTATTCAAACTTACGCATACGGAAGAGTTTGCTTTCCGCAACTCAACGTCGGATAATTTCAGCTTGATAAGGGGGAGCAATATTCATACGAAAATGAAGGGGGAGATAATACCGCACTGAAAAAGGGGAATGATACCCTCATAAAGACGAAGGGGGAAACGGTACCTCTTTCAAAAGTATCTTTCAAAGGCGATCTGGAATAATATTTCCACGCACGAAAACTAAGGAAATAAAATTTTCACGCGAAGGAAGTTGAACGCAGAGACAAACCTATTTTACGCGTATAATAGCGAAAAGTGGACAGTTTTGGCAAGAATACCCGAGATGGAATACTATACCCGCATTCACGAAAAATAGGATGGAATAAAATTTTCCATGAAAATGAGATTAGAATAGCACCCCGTATCAGAATGAACAACGAATAATTTGTTCCTGAAAACGGAGCAGGAATAATAATGGTGTCGCGAAAATGGAAAGCGATATAGACATTAGTTTTCAAAAATAAAATTAAGTTTTAAACCATGGAAAGAACTGGGATGAAATCGCAGGTTTATCATATTTATCACACACACACACACACACACACACACACACACGCCCGATGCAAATAAAAAACTAAGATATTTGTCGGAGGATTTTATCTTGCGAACAGCATCATCTGTTACGTTTTTGAAAGATAGAATTTCAAATATTTCTGAAACAATCGGTTTATATTTTTCTCTAAATGATTCCCTATTTTTCTTCTCTTCTCTTTTGTACTTAAATGACATTTTACTCTTTTTTAAAGTCTTTCCCGTAAAAGGTTTATCGTTCCTCCAGATTTATTGTTTTATGGCCCTCTTTCTACCATTCGTGCATATAGATACACTCTATATACTGTGTATATATATATATATATATATATATATATATATATATATACAGGGTGGGCCGTAAGTTTCCATACATAGGAAAAATAAACATTTTATTATGGACAACCATTTTTATTTATATAATATGCTCTACATGGTTGCCATTGTTTTGAAAACACATTTCAATACGTGTTCCCCACTGTTGATGAACACGCATTAGCACAGTTGACGTTATGCTTGTAATGGCGTTGGTGATACGTTCCTTTAGATGATTTATGTCTCGTATCTTTTCCTGATACACCATGGCCTTCAAGTGCCCCCAAAGATAGAAATCAAGGGGGGTGAGATCTGGGGATCTGGGAGGCCACTCCACAGGACCACGCCGACCAATCCAAGCATCCGGAAACTGCTGCTGATCCAAATACCGACGCACGTGAAGACCATAATGAGGTGGAGGCTCCATCTTGCTGGAAGTAAACTGGGAAGTTACCTTCCTCGTTTAGCAGGGATGGGAAAATCTCTTCTTGCAACATGTTAAGATACCTTTCGGCATTAAGATTTCCACTGACAAAAATTGGTCCAATAATTCTGTCACCCCATATCCCGGCCCACACCATCACTTTACCGGCACCTTGCATCTTCGTCGGACTCAGCCAGTTAGGGTTAGCATTACTCCAATAACGTATGTTTTGCCGATTAACCTCTCCATTGACGTAAAAATTTGCTTCATCAGTAAACAAGATCTTACGTCAAACGCATATTCTTAGGGTATCTGAAACATAAAAACAAACGTTTAATTTTTCCTATGTATGGAAACTTACGGCCCACCCTGTAATATATATATATATATATATATATATATATATATATATATATACTGTATTCATGGTGTTCTAATCAAATTTTCTTCTAATTCTTACACTTGTCAAGGGAACGCAGTTTCCCCGTTTCCTATTCATATATATTCCTTTTAAGAATTCGTATACATACAAGCTTTACATAATGGAATTCTACAAATGAAAATTCATATGTATAACATTCATACAGATGCATATTTTATGAGTGTCTGTAAAGTGATAGCACGCTACTCTTCAGTCTTATGGGAAACATACGCTTAAATGGCTCGTTCGTCCGCGGAAAATAAATCGTATGCAAGAGGAAATAGAATTATATTGGTCCAGAACCGGCTAATATTATAAGGAAGAAAAAGGGAGAGTAAGGGAAGGGGATTAATGCTGAAATAATGTAAGTTAAATGAATATTTAATAGAAGTGAGTAAGGTAGCACCTCATTTAAAGTTGTGGAATGGAGGTTTATCACGCAAGGAGCGTAGGAAAAACGTTTGAATGCAGGACGAACGTTGAAGTGCATGCAAGAAGCGAGGAATCATTAATAATGGTATGAATGAGGGTTTTAGATGAGAGTTTAAGGTTACCACCACTCACTCATTATCAAGTGAAGTGGTACGTCTTATTTCAAGGAAGCGTGTTTTACAGTGTCACCGATTATTACTGTACGTATCAGTTGCCATCAGTATAACACACACACACACACATATATATATATATATATATACACAGTATATATATGTGTGTGTGTGTGTGTGTGTGTGTGTGTGTATGTCTGTGTGTGTGCCATACTGATAATAACTGGTACACATAATAATACCATTAGCCTTCTTCCCTTATCCTCCTTTTTTTCTCTTTTGTAATGCTGGTCCTAGACCCATGCAATTTTATTTCCGCTTGCATACAATTTATTTTCTACATACGAACGAGTCCTTGGGGAGGAGATTGTAAACACCAATCGTCCAGGGAAGCACTCTGCGGAGGACGTTAGATAGAAGACAGGGAGTGCTGGAAATCCCGTATCTCTTGTCACCGTCCACTTTAGATGTTCTTTTTCCGTGTCTCATCTACCCTATGAGCAGTCGAGCATGCTCTCAAACACACATTTCTCTCCCTTTTTTTCACTACCCATACACGCATCTTAAACACTACATAGTCTTTTCAGAATTAAAAACAAATGGCAACAAATTCAAGAGCTTGGAGTCCCTTGGGGAGAGGACCATAAATGTCCCCACTTCTGGCTCCCTCGCTGCCGATGCCAGGAATGCAGACCCGGAAAGTAGGGCTGGAGCTGCTACTACTCATTCGAGATGTTCTGAGCCTCTGCCTGATTCACTTTTCATAAACTTCTGCAACATTCGCGGCCTTTCCTCAAATTTTCAATCTGTTGAATACCACCTCTCCTCCTCACTGAAACTCAAGTGTCTGGGATAACTGACAGCAACCCCTTTTATGTACCCTTTTACTTTCTCTATACTCATTTTCACCTCAAAGGTGGATGTTGCATATATGCACACAATGACCTAACTTGTTCTCGTATTCCCGAACTCGAACCCTCCGAATTCTATGCCCTCTGGCTACAGCTTACGTGCCACTCTCAAAATAATACATCTGCGCTGTCTACCTTTCTCCTAATTCTACTGACTATCCAAAACTCTTTGACTACCTTACTTCCAAAGTGGAATACATTCTATCCCACTCACCTTTTGTTGGAATCTCCATTTTAGATTTCAATGTTCACCACCATCTTTGGCTTTCCTCCCATTTCACTAACATCCCTGATGAACAAGCCTACAACTTTTCTAACCTAAATGATCTAAGGCAGATTGTAAAGCACCCTACTTGTATCTCCGATCGCCTTGGATCGCCTTGGATTTATTTCTCACTTCTCATCCTTCTTCTTACTCTGTCGAACTTTTTTCTCCGTTGGTCTCCTACGACCACAATCTTATATTTGTTTCGTATCCTATCGTTCCAATTCGGCTTTTGGATCCTCCCAAGAGGAGACGGTTTTGGCACTTTGATGCCGCTGATTGAGAAGCCCTTCGCCCGGGACCCCTTCGAGTGTGCTGAGCGCATCACGGAAGTGATTTTCTCGGGCATAAAGACGTACATTCCATATTCTATTCATACTAGTAATGCAAAAAAACCTTGGTTTAATTTCACTCGTTCTAATGCTGTCCGCAGCAGAGAGGAGTCTTTCAGAAGGTACCGCCGCCATTTAACTCTTGATTCTCATTTAGTTTACATTTCTGCCCGGAATCGTGCAAAATCTGTTCTTCAACTCGCCAAACTTCCTTCATCAGACAAAAATGTGAGAACCTATCTACCCATAATTCTAATTCTTCTCATTCTTTCTGGTACCTAGCCAAGAACCTCTCCAACAATTTTATGTCTTCTTTCTCTCCTCTTTTTCATTCCAACGGCTCAGTTTCAGTCTCTTCTGATAAAATTAAACTCTTTGCTCAAACTTTCGCTTCCCGCTCAACCCTGGACGATTCGGGGGCTGTTCCTCCATCTCCTTTTCCCCCCGACTTAATTATATTCGAAATTAGACTCTCTTCGAAAGATGTTTTTTCTACCCTATCTGGATTCAACTCTAACAAGGCGTGATGTCCTGATGGGGTTCCTTTCGTTCTCAAGAACTGTGCTTCTGTGCTGACACTCTGCTAGGCAAACTCTTTCGTTTTTGTCTCTCATCTGGTACTTTTCCTTCCTGCTGGAAATTCGCTTTCATTCAGCCTGTTCCAAAGAAGGGTGACCGCTTTCAAACCTTTAACTCTCGTCCAATTGCTTTGATTTCTTGCCTTTCTAAAGTTTTTGAATCTATCCTTAATAGGAAAATTCTTAAACACCTCTCTTCTCACAATCTTCTTTCAGATCGTCAGTATGGGTTCCGCAATGACCACTCTACTGGCGATCTTTTTGCATATCTCTCTGACTCTTGGTCATCCTCCTTTCGGGATTTCAGTGAAGTCTTTGCTATTGCGTTATACATATCGAAAGCTTTTGATAGAGTCTGTCACAAATCTTTAATCTCCAAACTGCCCTCCTTCCGTTTCTATCCTTGCCTTCATCTCTGATTTCCTTTCTGGCCGATCTATAGCTGCGGTTGTAGATGGCCACTGTTCTTCTCCTAAAGCTATTAATGGTGGTGTTCATTAGGGGTTTGTCCTGTCACTCACGCTTTTTCTATTATTTATTAATGATCTATTAAGTCGCATTTCCTGTTCCTGTTCCTTTTCCTGTTCAAAACCTCTGCTATTTCTGCTATATCTGATTGGGGCAGAGAAAACCTTGTTGCTTTCAATGCCTCAAAAACTCAGTTTCTCTATCTGTCTACTCGTCACAATCTTCCATACGACTATCCCTTTACCTTCAACAATACACAACTCAATCCTTCCTCTTCTCTTAACATTCTTGGCGTTTCCTTTTCTCGTGATCTTTCCTGGAAATATCATATATTATCTTTCTAAAACAGCTTCTAAGAGGTTAGGTGCGCTGTACCGCCTCCACGGTTTCTTCACCCTCACTCAATTGCTGTCTCTGTACAGGGGTTTTGTCGACCTGTTTGTAGTACGTTTCTCATGTGTGGGGTAGTTCAACCCGCGCAGCTCTATTTGACCGGGTGGAATCAAAGGCTTTCCGTCTCATCAATTCCCCACCTCTTACTGACTGTCTTCAATTCCTCTCCCATCGCCGCAATGTTGCTTCACTCTCTCTTTACTATCGCTATTATAACGGACACTGCTCTTCTGAACTCTCACCTGCGTGCCTCCTCCTTTAAGGAGAGCACGCAGTACCAGACTTTCTACACATTTTCATTCCATTTCTGTCCAACTCTTTAGCGCAAGGATTACTCGTTATTTTCAATCTTTCATCTACTCACCGGTGAACTCTGGAACAATCTTCCTCAAGCCATCTTTCCTGCTGTCTATGACCTTCAGTCTTTCAAACGCAGAGTGTCCAGGCATCTCGAAAACCTTGGATCTTGATTTTGGCTCTCTTCTTCTTCTATTCGAGGGGTGTTTTTGCGGGCAATTGCCCTTGTCCCCTCTTTCCTGCATAAAAAAGTGTATCTTTCTCATAAGGCTCAAGAGTAGCGTGCTATCACTTCACAGACACTACATCTGTATGAATGTTTTACATATGAATTTTCATTTGCAGAGCCCTATTATATAAAGCTTGTACAAGGCATGCCAAAACACTGTAGAATTTTTTAAATTGCTCTATTTTTAAACTATTGAATATTTTCCCTCTATTTCCAGATAAAAAAGACACCAAAAAGTTTTGTTGACCAGAATTCTGACTATGTCATCCAATTTTTCTGTTCCACGGCGGACAGTGATCGCATAGGTATATTTTACTACGAAGTCAGTTATTGCATCATTGGGACAATTTCATAGGAACTTTCCAAATAGAAGAATTCACAATTACAAAACCAACAAACGTATTGTGGAGAAGTTCATGTATGGGGGAGAGTGTTAATGACCAGATAGGAGGCTACAGTGGATGTAAATCTATCGCAAGAACACCTGAAAGGATGCAGGCTATAAGACAAGAATTACAAGCCTCACCAAGAATGTTGACACGCAGGTATTGTCAGTTAATGGGAACATCAAGTACTACTGTGAGAACAGTCACACAACAAGATCTGAAAATGTATCTGTACAAGATACAAATGTTCCAAAGTCAAACGAACAGAAATAAAAGGAAAGGTGTGAATTTGGTGTCAGCATTGCCAAGCGGATTTAAAATGAACCGGAGTTTCTAGACAGTGTTTTCTTCATTGGCGAAGCTCACTTTCATCTTAGTGGGCATGTCAACAAGCAGAACATGCGATTTTGGAGAGTCCAGCAACCACATGAACATGTAGCATCATCATTTTCCGTTAAGAAAGTGCTATCGGTATGCTGTTTGGTATGTTATCGGACTTAATGGTATCATTGGGCCATTATTCTTCGAAAATGAAGCAGGACAAACTGTCACTGTCAACAAAAAAGTTACGTGTACGTATTGAAAAGGAATTTCTTCCAGCACTGAGGAGGAAGCGGAGTGTGAACAAAGTGTGAACGTTTCCTCGCAACTCATGAGATAACATTTCCCATAAGCTCGATCTTACGACGTACTGATAACCCATAGCTACTAAATTCCCATGATTTGTCACCCCTGACTTCTTTCTCTGGGAGTATTTCAAAGCGAAATTCTCCAAGAACAATCTTCAGACACTGGATGAACTGAGGACCAACATCAGAAAGGAGATATAAAACGCATCTCGGCAGAGATTCTTGGCAGAGTGTTAAGAATTTCAACGTTCGCATCGCCTCTATCATCTAGAGCCGGGTGTTGGATCGAGTACGTCATGAACTA
>JAJOZX010013272.1:57500-67500 GCA_023014485.1 Bathynomus jamesi | reverse complement strand
TATATATATATATATATATATATATATATATATATATATATATATATACAGGGTGTTCGTAAAAGATCTCAATGATTTGATTCGTTAATATTTTTCATACTAATAAGATATAAAGCATGAAGCATGTGTGAGCGATAGGCAACTAATAAGTTTTTTTTTGGCTTGTTCAGGTAGTGTCAGGGCATATAATAATTATCGGTTTTGTTTAATCTCCTTCGCACATCTAAGGTCATATGACGGAGGACCTACAGCTTTACGTGAAATCCGAACCACAGGTCGCTACATAGTCTGGACGCAGCGGACGGTCCTCCCATCCACTATTATCCGACTCAATGTCGCTTAACTTCGCTGATCAACGGGAAGTGGTGTTACGACATTGGCTACGACGTAGCCCAGTGTCAGTGCATCCCAGTTATGATACAGTAACTCCACAGAGAAAGCACACTGCGTCGAATGGTTTATTGAATCCAAATCCGTTACCCCAAACTTAGCGAATTTTCGTACAACATACGTAAAGGATCCTCCATCAAAGAACAGTATCCGAGACTGGTACAAAAAGTTTAAAGAAACCGGAAGTGTTCTACACAATAAAGGGTATGGTCGTCTAAGCATTACTAATGAAGTGGTCGAGAGGATACGAGAGTCTTTTGCGCGCAGCCCCCGAAAATCAATCAGTAGCGCGTCAAGAGAGCTAAAGGTTCCACCCACAACTGTACACAAAGTTTTACACAAAAGACTTCGGCTGTATGCCTACAAGGTGCAGTTGTGCAGGCACTGAAACCAGATGACAGGCCTAAACGGAAGTCATTTGGGGAGGACATCTGACCGAATAGACACTGACAATGGGTTCCTCAAAGAAGTCATGTTCTCAGATGAAGCTACAGTTCATGTTTCAGGGATGGTAAACCGGCATAATGTTAGAATTTGGGGTTCAGAAAATACCCATGAGGTGCTGGAAGTGGAACGCGACAGCAGTAAAATTAACGTTTGGTGCGGTCTCATGCATGACCGACTGATTAGGCCATTCTTTTCGCTGAGGTGAGGTACCGTGACATCAATCTCCTATCTTGACATGCTGGAGCAATTTGCGTTTCCACAGCTACAAGAATTCCACATTGGGCTCTGGTTGTGCATAAGGCCCTCAATGAAATTTTCCGGTCGCTGGATTGGCCGTGATGGACCTATCCCTTGGCCTCCACGATCACCGGACATTACGCCATCGGACTTCTTCCTCTGGGGATTTGTTAGAGATGTTGTGTACAAGACCAAGGTTGTCAACATCCATGAACTACGAATCAGATCAGGGATGCAAGAGTGATGGTCATTGTTGGCATGCTTGAACGCACACGGCGAGAAATTGAATATCGATTGGATGTTGTACGGGCGACGAATGGCGCACATGTTGAAGTTAGTTTATTAAACATGTATGTACAACTTTTACCTGTGCGGAGTCACATGGACAAACTTGTTTCTTTGTATGTTATTGGGTTATCACATTAATAAAGATTGAAATCGTTCAGATCTTTTATGAACACCCTATATATATAATATATATATATATATATATATATATTTATATATATATATATAGAGAGAGAGAGAGAGAGAGAGAGAGAGAGAGAGAGAGAGAGAGAGAGAGTAAAAAGGAAGACCAAGGGAACAACGTACACCATGACTTTAATGCAAATCCGACGTTTCGAGGGATACAATCCCCATCATGGCAAATTCTAAAATTCTAAAACTAAAAAGATAAATGAAAATTGAAACGCTGACAAGATAAAACTCATATTAAACATTCAAAGAAACTGGAGAGTTATGATTAAATGAGGTTTAAGTTTAAAAATAAGTCGACTCCAGTAATTTAAAATCACGCTTAAAATCTTAAAATCATCTGATGAAAATCGTGTCACATCCAACTAAATGTTCACGTATTATGGATTCCACTGGGTTATTTAATGGGACGACCGTGCGAGACGACCAATCCAAATGCTGGTCACTGCAGAAATGAAGTAACCGAATGGTACTTCCAATGTAAGACTCGGTCTTGCAATGCGAGCAATCAAATTTATAAACGCATGACGAGCATAAAAGGGGGAATCAATCCTTAAAACGAAAGTAAGATCTTATACTGGAAGGATTTACAAAAACAACTTTAAAATTAATTTAGGGAAAATATTTCTTGAGGGCTGCGGGCGAGTCTTTCTCAATCTTGTCACTAACTCAACCGTAGGAAGGAAAAATAAGGTAACAATTGACTTTAGGAACCTTCAAACATGTTTCTTAGGTTTGTAAATATTGTCAAGAAATATATTTATAAATTAATTTCTTAGGAAACCATTAGAAATAAAAAAGTTAATTAAATATTCAAATTCATTATGTATAGACTAATACAGGGTGAACATAAATGATACGATCTGTAAATAAGAGTACGAATGAAGTTACCTTTGAACTATGAAGTTACGTAAGCAAAAAAAAAAAACTCGTACCGAAATCTGTAAAAGTGTATTCACGAAATACTGAGGTAGAAAATGAACCATTCAATTTCTCAACAGACAAAAAAAAAAAAAAAAAAAAGATGATGTTATTGTCGTTGTTTACCATCTGACTTGATGGTAAATTTAATGTTAGAATGTTGTGTCGAGAAATTCTTAAATTATTTATTTGTATGTTGTTTCCTTGGTCTTCCTTTTTATTATCCTTTTGAGGTTTCCTTGAAACAAACCTATCTACACTCTCTCTCTCTCTCTCTCTCTCTCTCTCATATATATTATATATAATATATATATATATATACACAATAGGTAGCACACTTATAGCCCTATAATAATGACTCAACCACTCATTGTCACAAATTTTGATACCGAGGTCAGTTCAAGGTTGAAGCTGAGACTGAATAAATACAGAAATAACACTATATTCCCACCTTTTAGGACATATTTTGTATATGTTAATTGCGCTTTATTTTATCAACATATTGCGTCAACATTGCATCAATATTAATTTGCAAACTGTTACAAATATCAACCGACAAACATTTTACCTTGGTATATATATATATATATATATAAAACGGTATACAGGGTGGCGCAAAAGTCGCGCATCATAGGAATTTTCAGTGTTGATTATATTATTTTTTCTTTTAGTTAGGCCTGTTAGGGGATGGCTGCGAAATTAACAATAGACAAGAGGGTGAGCTTGAAGAAAAAAAAATATACTGAATTATAATCAACACTGAAAATTCCTATGATGCGCGACTTTTATATATATATATATATATAATATATATATATGTGTGTGTGTGTGTGTGTGTTGTGGTGTGTGTGTGTGTGTGTGTGATCTTTTAATTGGTATTGTTCGCCCGTTTGGCTTTATTAGCTATAAAACAGGCATTTGTGCATTATTTATTTTGATACATATTACGTTCACTGACGTAAATGTTCTTCACCTTTTGGCAAGGAGAAATATTCATAGCATTGAAGAAGAAAGTGGAGTTTTATTGCTCTTAACCTCTTGTTAACTAATACGAGAGAAGATTTGCTCTAAATTTTGCTCATAAATGCGGATATGATGCGTAGATATATATTGTGGGATGACGAAGGCTTTGTGAATTTAGCTTCCAACAGAATATATGTTTATCTATATTGCTAATCGCTCCCCAGCGCGTGTTTGTACGAAAATAAAATACTGAAGTTACGCGGATGATAAACGTTTTATGTAAACAGATTTTACTTAAGAGTGAAGATATTTCACTGAAATTACTCTTATTTCGTAGGAATCTGAAATTTTTATTCGGAATGGGTTTGGAAGTTGATATATATATATATATATATATATATATATATATATATATATATATATATATACACGTAAGTTCAACGTGTGACAGCATTTGGAATCTTTAATGAAATCTTAAATATTACATTTATTACATGGAATCGACATTTTCGAAATAAAATTTATAATAAATGTTGACATTCAAATACAGAAAATGAGATTTTTATTTAAAAGAATGTTCGTTTTATAAACTAATGAGACTAATTTATAGATACTGATTATAATATGGCTGTTCGTTGCTTTTCCTCGTTTCAATTCAGATTCTCAGAATTTACCGTATAAAGTATTCATTAATGGGCATTCTCATTTGGCATGAGTATAGGCTAACCGCTGACGGAAACTCGTGACGCGGATTACGCAGAAACGTATTAAACATTCATTCATGACAGCCGCCCAGATATTGTCCTAATCGCGAAGTTCCGATGTCGACTTTCACGACGAAAAAAAGAATGGTACTAACCGTGAGTGATACGCTTTAAATAGAAAATAAACGCTTCGTTAGATATTTCATTGTTCTAATTTTGTGAATTTTGAAATATCTAATGCATTTTGAATTTTGAAATATCTAATGCGTTAGATATTTCACATTAGTTGAACATTTGTTACACATTTCAGTTCGGACCTTTTTGTCCCAATTTTTAAACACTTGAAAAGGTTAATCTGAAATGTTTAATGAATTTGTCTAACAGTGAAGTGTCTAATGCATGAAAGTTTAAGAGTTTAAGTTTAAGTTTATATGATAAAGAATTGCTTCATAGCGTTAATCTTAAAGAAATTTTAATTTTCAGTTTATATCTATTTCTTCTTGTAACTGATTATTTATTATTATCTATCTGTATTAATAACTTTCTTTAATTTTCATTATAAAATTCATTTATCAGTTTTAAATACTCGATTTGGTTCTCCTCTAAGTCGAACTATATATATATATATATATCACTAGAATCACAAAATAACACGTGACCTTATTAATAAGCAAACAACCACAAGGAAAAGGAAACACAAAGTCCGAGCGCTTTCGTGATATATTCACATTATCAAGGAGGAACAGAAAATATTTTCTGTTCCTCCTTGATAATGTGAATATCACGAAAGCGCTCGGACTTTGTGTTTCCTTTTCCTTGTGGTTGTTTGCTTATAATATATATATATATACAGTATATATATATATATATATATATATATATATAATATATATATATATATATATATATAGTTAGTTCAGCTTCTGGATTCATTTTGGTTGTTCTAGCCCAGGGGTGTCCAACTTTTTTTCATGAAGGGCCATATTTCAATTAATGACCCACACCGAGGGCCAGTGTCAAAGTTTAGATAAAACTTTAATTTCAAAGAACTTATTTTATTGAAATAAAATATGACATTAGATAATGAATTTTCAGTATCCGCCCTACCCTCGGGGTGACCCTACCCTAGGTCCAATTTCAAGTTAGACAGCCTATGCTTCAGAAGAGACAGTGATAAGGTAGAAAGGGTTCGGGCTACAGGGTGATTAATTGTATTTATATGTGGTAGGTGTAATTTAAGAAACAAGTCACTAGCAACAATTACTTTAATTACAGTAAATACAGTTACTAATTATAGTTTATTAAGAAATGACGGGCGGTGTGGTTTCATGCCGAGATCTTTTGTCATGTGATCTCTCATTGTGGACATGGGGACTGCAAGTTCTCGTGATCGTTTCCGAAGTGATGTTTTCGGTGAACGAGCCACCGGTGCAATCACACCTTCACATTGTTCTGCTCGTGTTATTGGTCTTCCCGACCGTGATCTGTCCTTGATGGAGCCAGTTTCAAACAACTTTTTCTCCCAGCGTAATACCGTCGTGTTTGGTGGTGTAGCCTTAGTGAATCTTGTGTTGAAATCATTCTGGATATCATGCATCGTTTTGCCAGTATGTGACCTTTCATGAGCCCATGTGCTCATCACTATCCTTTCCTCCAGAGTGTAAGTGGACGGGTCTGCTATTGTTCACACAACTCTAATGCCTGGAAAAGAAGAAGAAATGTCAATGAATCACGTATAAATTCAATTAATCATACAAAAATAAAATTGGTATTACAATATGTACATTTTGTTGGGGGGTGACGGGACTTTTCAAACACCCTGTAGCCCGAACCCTTTCTACCTTATCAATGTCTCTTCTGAAGTATAGGCTGTCTAACTTGAAATTGAACCTAGGGTAGGCCTAATGTATATCAAGAGTCCTATGTCTAATTCCAGGTTCAGGGTCACAGGCTGGTTTTAATCTTGAAAGACGTTACTAGCAAAGGCATCGTCAAATAAACAAAATTAATAAATACATGAAAAAACACTTAGAAGGCCTAAGCGTACTTGAAATGAATAAATAAATGCACATATATAATAATTGTTTGCTCTTGTTTTCGAAGTAGCTTATAAATAGCAATACTAAATAAACTGCGTCACAAATTCATAATATTTTTAAAGGAGCAAAAAATAAGAAACTAAATTATTATACAAATGAAATGTTTAACTTGTCCGGCTTTAGATACTTGAAACATTTAAGCACCGTTTTCAGTTAATTGGAATATCTAGTAAACATTTTAAGAGAGTTTATTATTCATTTCAGAAAGCTAAGTTCATTATGAAAGATGTCGAGTAGACGTTTCATATATACACTGTAGGAGACAAGCCTTTAAGTATTTTATACATACAACTATTTAGTTAACATTATACAGATAAGTGTTCAAATGATGAAAAAAATCAAACAAAAAGTCTATAAGAATTTTATTTATACAAATATTTTGTTAAATTGTGATTTAATCTTCAAAGAGTTTTCTATCCGTTATCGTACATTTGTGGATTTGTCATTGTTCTTCTGAACATATCGAGTGGGATCCTTTTCGGTTCTTCATTTATTATGTGGCCAAGGGCATTCACATCAGCTGCAGAGTAATGTGAACGTTGTGTTTGTTTCCTTTACTCTTTAAACCGAAGACACATTCATCTGAAAATTTAATCTTTCCAAGGAAATCTGGATCACTGTTGAACTTTTGTCTCACTGTTTCAGCAAACTGCAGCCGTCTATCAGAATCATTATCGTATATATACTGAGAGTAACTGGGTTTGTAATCGTGGTACCCCTGTGATTTCAATATTTTTGCTACTGAAAATTTTGAAATACCCAATTCCTGTGCGACTTTTGTCGTTGAAGTTGTTGGATCGACTTTTTTCTGTTGTTGTTGCCTCCTGTCGCCGTTACTGGCCTTCCGCTTCTTGGACGATCTTTTACCAGGTTCCGTGTTTCCAAAAGTTTGAGCTTCCAGTATGGAAGAGTGGTTGCATTTGGTGGTGGTTTATTATAGTTTTGTTGAAATGAACGCAAACTTTCTCCACAATTACTATAAGAAATAGCCCACGATACAAGACACATGGCGCTGACTGGGGCTAGGGCCTTTCTGTTCTAGCCTAGGGTCATTCCTGGCCTTGTAAAGTTGCTTTGAAAAGTATCGCATACATTGCAGCGATATTACTGGAATTTATTTATTATTAACAAATTATTTGTATTTATAAAATCCTTAAAGACTTTTCTCGCACCCATATAACCAAACGTCTAGTACCATATTTCAACTCCATTTAACAGTTAATATTTTTTCCTTTTATATTTAAATATTTTTATTCACCTTTTCACGCATCGTTTTCATTCCTCCATGCTTATTCTTTTGAAGACACAAACGGATTCTTGTTTTCTCTTATTCACCCGTAAACAACTTTCCTTTCCGTCACTGTCACGGACCACCTTTTTTACAATTCTGCCATTACATATTTAAGGATTTTGTACAAGGAAGCGAATGTTTTATTATCACTGTATATACTCTGGATCCTAACTCGTTAGTTTTGAACCACTGTTCAACTTTTTACTCCATTTAGAATCTTCGTTCCAATCCTAATAACGTTTTAAACACCTTCGTTTCGTCATTCTGTTTATTTCATCATAGCATTTCTCCAAATCCACGAACGTTGATCGCCTTCTTCATTATTCAGTGCATATCTTAATCAATTCGCGATTGCGGCTCTGTTTCTCTTTTGTCTTTGCGTTTTGTAATGTACGTATCTTCCTTTTCTCGCGTAGACTTAAAACATTTTATAGGCATACGAGTAATTGCTAGGCACTCGGATAGCTCTTACCTCGGAGTAATCTTATAATGCGTTTCCTCTGTCAGCATTTCAACCGTTAACAAAATATTTAGCGGAAAAACTTAACCAACTTTGTTGTTGTTGTTGTTATTGTTGTTGTTGTTGTTGTTGGCAAATATAATCATTAAAGAACTAATCCAGGTTCTCAAACTTTGGCTTTTAAAAAACATACTTTTAAGAAAATTCAGTAACGTTCAAAAACTTTTAATGGAACTTTTAAAATCCTTTTTAAAAAATTAATATGAAAAATATCTCTGATTTCAATCCCTGTAATTATCGTGCTTTATTAATTTCTTTTATTCTAAGAAAGGGATATTGTTTCGACTCATTTTTCTTTTAAAATATTTCATGAAAATGCATTTATATTACATAAATTATAAAAGATTTTATTCATAATACTCAGAAAACACTAAAAAGTTAAATGGAAAGAGATAAAATAAATCTCTTCTCTCTCTCTCTCTCTCTCTCTCTCTCTCTCTCTCTCTCTCTCATATTAAGCTAAACAAAGAATTAAAAACAAGTAAAAACTAATGTGTTGCGCGCTGTAGTTCGATTCAACTTGCTGAAAAATCGAAAGTAGAGTCAATAAGAGAATTTCGTTCCCAAATTATTTGGAATTGTGGATCTCAAGGCTTCGACTTTTTCCATACTTCTCACAACGGAGAATCCCACATGGGACTAAAATCGGACATTTTTTCCTTATATATTCGACTCTTATTTCTTTTGTATCGTCATTTCGTTGTTTTTTTATTTGCTTATATTTTGTTGCTTCTAGTTCGATTGAATATATTGATTTTTGTACGAGCTCTTTATCGATATTGTTAATACAGTATATAAACTGTTACTCTTATATACGAGAATATATTGCTTTCACGTGTTTAGTTGTGAAATTCATTCCAGATATATATACAGGGCGTCCCCAAAAAATGTATACACACTTTAACAGCTGATAGGTCAATTGATGTTTCTTTCTTTCCAAGTTAAACCCATTAGAATTAATAATGGCAGTCAGACTAAGCTTTGAACAAAGGAAATTCATTCTAAAATGCTACTGGAAGTGTGAAAACGCAGTTGAAGTGCAAAGACAGTTTAGGAGGGAGTTTCAAACAGATCCACCAACGCGACTTACCATCACTCGAATTAGAGATAAGTTTGAAGCCGATGGAACTGTTCAGAATGTCCACAAGAAGCGTTCCGGAAGACCACGGACATCGACAAGCCCCACAAAGCAAGAAAGAGTACTGGAAACGTATCACCAAAGTCCAAGAAAATCTGTGCGGCAAGCGAGTCGTGAGGTAGGAATTTCAGAATCGTCTGTCCAACGCATTTTGAAGCGCTGTCAATGGAAAAGTTACATTCCAAGATTAGTCCATGCTATTAATGAAGATGATCCGGACCGAAGAGTGGAGTATTGCGAGTGGTACTTGGCACGATGTGGATGTGGATTGGACGAAGGGGTTTCGTAGAATACCCTCCGCGTTCACCAGACCTCACACCACTAGACTTTTTTTTATGGGATACTTAAAAGACAAAGTCTACGCTATAAAACCTGCAACAGTCGCTGAATTGAGAGCAGCCATTGAACGAGAATGCACACAAATACCAAACGAAATGTTTCGTGATGTTTGCGATTCCATTGCTTCGCGTTATCAGCAGTGCCTGGACCAGAACGGACGTCAGTTTGAAAACAGGCGTTGACAAAACAATTAAATAATGTCTGTAGATTCTATTACATTTTGAAAATGAAATGTATTTTAATAAACACTGCCTTTATAATTATTTAAAGTGTGTATACATTTTTTTGGGACGCCCTGTATATATAATATATATATATATATATATATATATATATATATATGGGATGTGCTAATTGTTTTGTTTTTCCTGTACATTGTATATATTTATGGGTATCTCGCCGTTTATCTTCATTCCCTGACGAGGTGTAGCTTTGAATACACGAAAGACCTTGGAATCGTTTTTCTTTTTCCTT
>JAJOZX010013272.1:30000-52500 GCA_023014485.1 Bathynomus jamesi | reverse complement strand
TACAATAAATCCCAAAATACAAACTGATTGAAACTTAAACAAAATAAGATTATTATTGGTTTAGCAAATTAATAAGATGTTTTTGTATTATTATAAACATCCGTAACAAAATGTACTAACCTAAACTGAATTTGTTCTTAAAAAAGGATCACTTCCATTAAATCTTCTTTCAGTGATGCTTATCAAAATTATCAAATTGAAATCTAAAAATCTGAAAAAGATTTAGGGTTGCTAGTACAAAATTTTTTAATTTCCTTATTATTAATTATGTTAATTAATTAATTATAATCCTTAGTAATTATAAGCAACTATATTTATATATTATTTATATTTATATATTTATGTTATATATTATATATTATTTATATATTATATTATATATTAAAACATTAAGTTAAATCTATTTTATTCATAAAATTGAGCTAGGCCTAGGCCTAGGCTGCTATGGTTATAATTGAAGGATTTGCACCGACTCCGACTCCGACTCCATCCAACTATGCACTTCCGACTCCGACTCCGACTCCACTCAAAATTGACCGACTCCACGACTCCGACTCCTGACTCCGACTCCACAGCCCTGGTATTTAGTATTTAGTATTTAGTATTTGAACGGATGAGACAAAGTACCTTTTCCCAGGTGGTAGAGGTCATTCAGGTGGGTCCTAGCGAAGTTTCGTCTGTCGACGTTGTTTCAGTGACAACAGTGGCTTTCGTCGTGCGACCCGCTCATGAAGTCCTGATAAGTTCAGGGTTTTTCGAATTGTGGAACGATGAATAGGCGCGTTGGGTTTGCTAAAAATCCTTAAAGGTCTTTAGATGTTACTCGTGGATTACTGCTGATCTCACGAGCGAACGAGTCTCCTAACCGTCCTGAATGAGATCTTGTGGTTGGCCATTCTGGGCAAGGTTGTCGTCGTCTTTATGTCTCTCTATTTGTAAATAATTTGACGAACAGTCGACGCATGGATTCCATGTTTCGCTGGTATCTTTTCGTACCCCTCCCCAGATGTATGAGATGAGCATTAACAGTAGATCTCCGTTCGTCATTCGAGGCCTTCTTCAATGAGGGCATGATACCCAATTACGTTATCCGCACCAAAATGACGCCTGAAATGCAAAGAAAACTAATTACAAAGGTGATCAATCCCCTTAAAATATCATTATATTTATACGGAATGAAATATGTAAGCAAAGCCTCTTCGTTCAACAAATTTATGACGATACATAAATGGTTCAATTACTTTCGCGCGGCCTCCTCTTCACAATTCAGCAGACTAAGTTTTCTTTGTGCGACTCTCCATGCGTAAACTAGTTTCGAATGATAAGAGAGTGTTGCCAGATATGCAAAAAAGGTTTGTCATATGTAGATACAAAACATATTCTCCAGCCACAACTGTACAGATCGATTGCGATGGATGGGTTTACTTACTTTCTCGCACTTTTCGAAACGGTGTACGTGTCCCATAATAAAAGATTTTCCCATTATTATGGCCTTTATACAGGGTGTTCAAAAAGAAACGCAACCTGAAACAGAAAGAAAATGGTTAGGTTACAGTGATATATACATTCTCCAATGGGTTGCGTTAGTTTTCGAACACAAATTTTATATACAGTAAACCCTCGTCCAACGCGGAGGTTAGGTTCCTCGAGAACGGCGCGTTAGGTAAATCCGCGTTGGACAAACTTAATACCTTATGGGATAAATGGGGATACGTGAACGCGGCCGCGTAAAGTCTCCCATTAATACTTCGATACGTAGAATTTTTTTTCACACGTAAATGAATTTCCCTACCTATATTGTACATATATGAAATAAAAACAATAAAATCATAAACATAATAATATTTACATATGATAAATAAAAATATATTAAATGAAAATAGCACGTATCGTTTCTTCACTCTTTCGGATGGTGCGTATGGTAGACTCATTCACGTGATACTCGCGACCAAGTGATGTTATGCTCATACCACCACGCAACTTATCTAGACCCTTTATTTTTTCGGCTAATGTCATAACCTTACGACGTTTCTTCTCTTCACTATCACTTGCAGATGCTTTACGTTTTGGTGCCATACTGCTGTCTAAGAGTAATAGCAAAACAACGGCAAAATACGACAAAAACAATCCAACACAACTTCACTGAACTTAACGCGGTAGCGGGACTGAGACAAAAGGTGATGCGACGGGTGACGCATAAGGGAGGGAGATGCGGGAGTGTTGGAGTGTAGGAGAAAACACTAGAGCGCGCATTGGCACGCGTACAGTACTACTGTATTAGAGCGTGTTTGGCAGACCGTGTATAATAAAATTTTCTGTTTTCGGCAAATAATTGTTCGCATTTATTTTTCCGTGTATAAGCAAATTTGCGCTGGACAAACACGCGTTGGACGAGGGTTTACTGTATACATTAAATCTGTTTATTTATATATATATAATATATATATATATATATTATATATATATATATATATTATATAATATTAATATATTTATATATATATATATATTAGAGTGGTCCAAAAATAAAATTTTGTAATTTTTTACCTCCACATGGCTACTCCTGTTCCTATATCTATCAAACATCTCCATGCCAAATTTCAGCCTCGTTGAATATTTATTGGTCGCTATGAATTTCATTTTACTACTCATTTTCTAGTAGATTGATCTTCTAGGTTAAAAAATGAAAAAACAAGGGCAACTACTAGTTTATTTGTTTCAAAACAGATTAAATCTCAAAGAAAACAGCTTATTTTTTTAGAAAATAGAATTACTCTTAAAGAAAACAGATTAATTTTTAAAGAACAAAAATGATATGTTTGATAGAAAATTACATTTATCATTCGTTTATAATATACATCATTACTTAGATTAAGGCTTCATCACTGACTCCTTCGAAGACGATGAGTAGTCTTGGCGATGTTTTGCTACTAATTAGAGGATGAATTGTTTTTGTTCTTCATCCTTCGTCAAAGATGTATTATATGCCTTGATAAGGGCGATACCCCTCTCTGCCGAATCATTGACAACTTTTAGGTTAGGTTGATCGCTATGCGTCGAAACTCTTGAAAGCAATCATCCTCCGTCCAGGAATTGGGATCGGTCCTCAGGAAGGTATCCTCCGCTGCCTTCCTTCCTTCCTTCCTTCCTTCCTTCCTTCTTTCTTTAACAGATTGAAGATTCCCAGAGTCCTTTTGGTGACCATTTCATACAAATTCAAATCTTCAATGTTTCCTTCAAGCTTCAATCGACGAGTAACAGTGGTATTCTCGTTACGTTGGAGGTTTACGACCATCTTCCGCTTGATCTCGGCATCGAGTCTAGGATTGAAGAATGCAAGGCCGATGAAATGCTCTCTAAGATACAACAGGTGCCGTTGAAGAGCTGTAGATGTTGCTTTGGAAATGGTCTGATTTGGGTACTTTTGCAAGATTTTAAGAAGCAGAATATCGTTGAAAGGAGCGTTGATTCCGACGGGGGCCTCGTTCCAAAAACGTGCGTAGACCAAGGCGATGAACAGAGAGAGCTCGGTGATATTCTCTGTCTCACGTGCTGTCAGATGTAGTTGATGTTTGAACAGATAAAGTTTGAGGACGTAGATGGCCTTGGCCATCCAGCGTGCATGGTGAGTTTGTCCTGGAGCGCGGACCTTGACTTCTTTCTCATCACAGCACCCGAGGAAGGTGAGGCAGAGTCGTAGCAATTCCTCGTAGTCATCACGCGATTGTTTAGACTCCAGTGCCTTTGTGAAGTACTGGATCATTTCTTCTCGAAGCTGGAACATCTTTGAATCTCTGAATAGGTTGTTTGAAGCCTTCATGAAAGAATCCTTCTGAAGTGATGGCCATTTTTTCTGAAAACGTTTAAAGAGAGTCATTTCCGGGCCACCTGTGGGTCCAAGAATGCGTCGCAGGTGTTTGACAAGACGACTTCAAGGATATGATGTCGACAAGCGATCCAGACAAGTTTCCCTCCCTACTGCTTTTTCAATCATGGTACAGCCTCCCCTGTGAAGGCCAGTATTAGATGCAGTTGTGTCAAATACGAGACCTTGGATCTCACCGCGAAGATTCCTGTCATCAATCGTCGAAATGCAAGCCTTGGCCTGTTCTTCTCCTGTAGCTCGTTGTATTTTTGGCACGGCTAGAAGTTTTTCCATCCCATTTCCCGTAATGATTACCGCGGCTTGTTCGGCTGTTTCCTTTGCGCCGCCGATGTCGGGAAGTAGTTTCCCATCCCAGTGAAGAAGAAGGGGTCCTTCGACAGAAAACGAAGCTTGATCCTCTTTAGCTGCTGCCTGCCTTACTTGCCTTCTTGAACGACGGATGGAGCTGCGTGAAAGAGTCATTGTAGAAATATCATAGCCCAGGGCTTGAGCGACTGATCCAGCAACGAAGACTGCTCGTCGATCGGGAAGGTTGACGCGATCAAGAGCAGCAACCATATCTGGTGATGTGAAGATATTGTTTCGTTTCGGAGGATGAGAGTGTACCGCTGCTCTTCCGGTCGAAGTCGACGGACGATAATCATCGTCTTCAGCGTTGAATTCTTCAGGGGATGAAGTGGATGTGCTGGATGATGGAAGAACAGCAGCTCCAGCCTGGAATGCAGCCTCTCTTTCTTTGTACCTTAGAGCTTTGTCAGCATCTTTCTCCTGTCTTCTCGTTGCATCATCAGGAATTCGGTCTTCTTCATTGTCTATCACCTTCAAGGCGTCCTTCGAGGCAACGTCGAAAAGCTCTGAGAGAGTCTCTTGGAACATGTTCTCTTTCACTCTGCAGCTTTGTAGCTGCGTCTTGCGGTTTTTCTTCAACGGAAGGAACTCTTCGTACAGCTTTGACAGCTTCCTAACGCAGGAATCGACTCGCTGTGTAGGAATCCTTGCTCTCTGCCATACTTGCAGGGCCTCTTTGCAGGCCAAGTAGCTCTCTTTAAAGGTCTTGAACTGTTCATGGTGGTGAAACTGAACCAAACGAAGCACATCACCACATGTGGGTAGCCTTGCAGTTGATAACTCGTTGCTGGGCTTTCCTAGAACCCACATTTCTGCAGATGAGCGAGTACTTCTAGCCATAACCTGAAAAATGAGAGAAAATAATGCATTAACCGTTTAGCACCAAAACACAATTATATAAGTGTTAAAGTAAAAAATTGCAGTCAAAATAAGTAAGTAAAAAAATTGGTTTACAGTGGTTAGTGGTTGATGGGTAGGAAGATAGCAAAATTTTTAAAAATATATTGAAGAATAAGTAAATAATAAACTTCAAGAGACATAAGCAATAGCAACATCCTTACCGTTATAAATTTGCATATAAAGAACATAATTATATATATATATATAATATATATATATATATATATATAATATATATATATATATATATACTGATAAATATAATACATATGAATTAATACTTAATATATATGAATTAATAATTATATATATGAATTAATAATTAATATATCTGAATTAATAATTATATATGATTAATAATTAATATATATGAATTAATAATTATATATATGAATTAATAATTAATATATATGAATTAATAATTATATATATGAATTAATAATTATATATAGGAATTAATAATTAATATATTGAATTAATAATTATATATATGAATTAATAATTAATATATATGAATTAATACTTACAAGATACTAGTCCTGAGCTCTTGAAGTTTGAACGAACTTAAAACCGTCCTCCAACAAGTTTGAACTTGAAATGATGCACGAGTAATGATTTGTCTGATTCACAAACAGCATTATACAAGAAATCGAACAATTGCATCATCCTCTGAAAGGTGGGCGGAATCAACGTGGCGTGACTGCCGCGTCCTCTAAAAATGAAGCGGGTAGAAATGATTAGCTAATTAATTAATTGAAAATGTGAAAATCATAGCGACCTCTTATTATGTACTGAATCGACAGATATTTTGCACAAAATCACTTCACATCTAAAGGAATAAGAGCAGCCATGTGGAGAGCATTTCCAGCTATTTTGAATTTTTATCCCAAATTTTGGACCACCCTAATATATATATATATTAGGGTGAGGAAAGGGCCTTCTGTGAGTGCCCCCCTCACCTGAAGCCGAATTTGTACAGACGTTATGTTGATGACACGTTTGCTTTATTCCAAACGGATAATCAATCAGTTCAGTTTTTAAATTTTTTGAACACACTTCATAAGAATATTATATTTACGCAGGAAAAGGAAGTTCAAGGTTCTATTCCTTTCCTTGATGTTTTGGTTTCCAAATCAGGCTCAACTGTTTTAACTTCTACATACCGGAAGCCTACTTTTACGGGTTTAGGTTTTAATTTTTATAGTTTTTGCGATTTTAATTACAACTAAGTTCGATTCGCACTTTAGTGCATAGAGCTTATAATATTTGCTCAAACTTTGCTCTGCTTCATAATGAGTTTGAATTTCTTACTGATTTTTTCTTTAAAATGGTTTTCCACGGGTTCTTGTACAAGGTATTATTGGTAATTACTTAATAATGTTTATTCCCCCAAACTTATCCCAACGTATGATGTTCCTAAGATTGTAAATATCTTGTTTTACCTGACCTCTACCAATTTAACACTGTTGTGAAAAAGCAATTGTTGAGTGTGGTGAGGAAATTTTATTTCACACTGATTTTAAGGTTGCTTTTGTGAATAATAATACCCTTGAATGTTTTTTTTTCCGTTGTAAGGACAAAATCCCCCCTGCGATGAACTGTTCTGTCGTTTATTTGTTTACCTGCCCTGGGTGTTCCCAGGGAACTACGTTGGCAGCACAGTTCGTTCTTTGCAGGCGAGATTTTGCTCCCATATGGGTATTAGCCATAGGACAGGGAAGTTTTATCTAAAAGGAACAGTCTGCCATTAGAAATCATTCTGTTAAGTGTAAAGTTGATATTTCCGTTAATAACTTTAAAATTCTTAAATCATTAAAATGTCCGTCCTCTCTCCGTATTTATGAATCTTTGTGCATTAAATTTCTGAATTCCAGCTTAAATATTGATTCCAGCTGTTACCCCCCTTATATTAATTAGAATGCCTACCAACTAAATTTTTCGTGTTTTCCCCTTGACCCTGTCTCCTTTTCGCCTCAGTTTGTTTGAGGATGTCAAGTGAGCATGGTATGTTTTCGTGCACTTTTGCGTTTTTTCATTTAACTTTTTATTAGTGAAGTTTTTAACTAATTTTTAACTAATTTGTTTGAATGTTTTTTAGTTTTAAAGTTTTACTTTTATCATGTGTTATTTGTCATGTATATAATTTTTTAATTTGTTTTTGGCTTATGCTTGTTTTACGCTTTTTAATTTTTATTCTTTAAGTGGTTTTATTCTGTGCTATGAATTAGTTTGTTTTTGACATTCGTATAATTTTTTTTTTTTTGTCATGCATTAATTTTAGCCTTTTATTTTATTAGGCCTTGAAAATGGGTAGAGTTGCCCGAAACGTCGGCTGCAGCCAAATATAATGACTTTCTTGCTCTACGTCTTCGTTTTTATCCTAAATGTAAAATTACGTCTCCTTAGGAGGGATCCTATTTCATATATATATATATATATATATATATATATATATATATATATATATATTATGGGTTTTTGGCGAAATCGGTCTTTTTGCAAATTCTCCGGTCAGTTTGCAAAGAAACCAAAACAATAGTAATTTTAGAAAATGACCTAATTAAATGTTTGATCATTTTGCCAAAACACACAAAAGAAAACCTTCTATGAAGTAAAGGACAAGATTCCTTATAACACAAAAAATTTGTTAGTGTTACATTTAGGAAAAATTTCCTTGATCTGCCGAATCTGCTGAGGAATTTTAACGTAAATATTGCGTTCAGAAATTTAGATGTAATTAAGAATTCATTGATTAAGAACTCCCCTTTAAGTGAACAGGGTTGTGTATATAAAATTCCATGCACAATATGTGATAAATTTTACATAGGCCAAACTGGTAAGTCCCTTGAGTTACGTATTAAGCAACATCAATACAGTATAAGAATTGGCCAAGAATCTAACGCCATTTTCATTCACGTAAGAGATACTAATCACCCCATTGACTGGAAAAATGCCTCCATATTAAGGTTTAGTAAATCTATTGTTAGCAGAATATAATTGAATCTAGTGTGATCAAGAATAATGTGGATTTGGTCCTTAATATAAGCCCTGGCTGTATAAATTAGACCCGTACATAATTAGAAAGTTGGCGTAGGGCCTATTGTTTTCTTGACCGCATTCTTTCCCCTTAACGGTTTGCTTTGGTTAAATATTATTTTAAGAATTGTTAACATTCTTATGTGTGCATTGTAATATTTCTTTCGTATATAATCTTTGTGTGCTTGGTGGTTTATTAGACTTTTGATCAGGTTGACTATTGGGAGAGTTTTTTCAGATTGTTTGTAGAAGTTTGGAATATTCTGTAAGATGTTGGCACCATTCCCTCTGTTTTCATTAAATTCTTGCCACTTAATTGCCTGCTTTAATTAAATACTATTTCTAATAACTGTTATAATAATTTTTGTTTCTGTACATGTCAATTGTCTAATTTCATCTATATAGTTTCTTTTATATTCAATAATTTAGCTTCCTTCAGATTAAGTTATCTATTGAAAAAATCTTGAGTGTTTTATGGTTTTTAAATTGAGTTGCCGACTGGGAATTTTTTTCGCTTGTGTATTTAACTAATTTACTTGGTAAAATCTGCCTATTATTTGTTTTTCCCTGAAGATGTGAATATATCACGAAAGCGCTCGGATTTCGTGTTTCTTTTTCCTTTTCCCTGTGGTTGTTTGCTTATTGCTTATATATATTATATATATTATATATATATATAAGCCACAATGAGGGGAAAATCTTTTATCGTACATGTTTTCTTTGCTAAAGATTTGAAGTTATTTTTTGCATGCAATTTGCTGGGAAGGAAGGGGATCTTTTATTATCATTTAATTAACCTAGGTTAATATAGTGCGTGTGAATTTATGTTGTAATATTTTAAGTTAACTGTCAATTCGTGAGAGCCGTTTGGGAGACTGCGAATATTCAGGTTTAGGAAAGTCAAATGTCCATTGTTGTATTTTGTATTTCTTGTTTGAAAAGTGGTTTACTGAGATACACTTTGTGTTGATTAAGTTTTCAGATTCATTGATGTTATTTAGAATGTGGCATAATACGGTAATGAAAGTAATATATATATATATATATATATATATATAACTTAAAGAACGACGCTTGTATAGGAGATATTCCGCGCAAGACGAGAGAGAGAGAACGAAACAAATGAAAAATGAGGTAACCACCCGGGAGTCGAACCCGGGATCTTCCGATTGCCGGTCAGATGCGATACCATTACACCATGGGCCTCACTCTTCCAATGCCGTAATTCTTCTACATACTCGCAGAAACCAATGCCCCAAGGGGGCACCTCTCGCATGCCGTAACATTATATACATTCAACTGCAAAGAACGCAGTATAAATAACGTATAAATAACGTCTTGCGCAGAATATCTCCTATACAAGCGTCGTTCTTTACGTTATTTATACTGCGTGTTCTTTGCAGTTGAATGTGTATATATATATATATGTATATATATATATAAATGGAAGCCAGCGTCCGTAATTGAATACATAACTACATAACACCGTTTCACTATAATAAAGTGAAGATACAGAGATCGGGGGTTCGACTCACGATGTTGCTAGTTATAATAATACAAGAGTTAGAGCAATGGGCCACATTCGTTGGTCTGAGCTCTGTGCCTTTTTTTTTTTCTTTTTTGTCCTTCCTCATTGATTAAACGAACGAAAGTACGAGATTGAAAGGAAAATAAGGAATGCAAATATTTGGTGTCATTTAATAGTTTTACGGAAAATAAATTTAATCAGTTATTTTTTGTCGAAAATCCTCCATAAAATGTTGAAATGACTCGAAAAATGAAAATATTTTCCTCTTCATATTTTTTTTTTTTTTTTTTTTTTTAATTTTTTATTTTATTTTTTCAGAATATCAAAACGGTCAAAGGTAAAATAAGTGTTTTGATCATGTTTTGCAAAATATTTGGCTCAAAATAATCTAATTAAATTAATTCTTTTTAGTTTTATTTTGAAATGTGTGTATATATATATAGATATATATATATATTATATATATAATATATACAGGGTGGGCCGTAAGTTTCCATACATAGGAAAATTAAACGTTTGTTTTTATGTTTCAGATACCCTAAGAATATGCGTTTGACGTAAGATCTTGTTTACTGATGAAGCAAATTTTTACGTCAATGGAGAGGTTAATCGACAAAACATACGTTATTATGGAGTAATGCTAACCCTAACTGGCTGAGTCCGACAAAGATGCAAGGTGCCGGTAAAGTGATGGTGTGGGCCGGGATATGGGGTGACAGAATTATTGGACCAATTTTTGTCAGTGAAATCTTAATGCCGAAAGGTATCTTAACATGTTGCAAGAAGAGATTTTCCCATCCCTGCTAAACGAGGAAGGTAACTTCCCAGTTTACTTCCAGCAAGATGGAGCTCCACCTCATTATGGTCTTCACGTGCGCCGTATTTGGATCAGCAGCAGTTTCCGGATGCTTGGTTGGTCGGCGTGGTCCTGTGGAGTGGCCTCCCAGATCCCAGATCTCACCACCCTTGATTTCTATCTTTGGGGCACTTGAAGGCCATGGTGTATCAGGAAAAGATACGAGACATAAATCATCTAAAGGAACGTATCACCAACGCCATTACAAGCATAACGTCAACTGTGCTAATGCGTGTTCATCAACAGTGGGGAACACGTATTGAAATGTGTTTTCAAAACAATGCAACCATGTAGAGCATATTATATAAATAGAATGGTTGTCCATAAAAAATGTTTATTTTTCCTATGTATGGAAACTTACGGCCCACCCTGTATATATATATATATATATATATTATATATATATATATACAGGGTGGGCGGAAAGTAGCTCCCTATTTTGGATTGGTAAAAAATACGTATATTATTCATTTATTTCAGAAAAAATAATATGAAAAGGTAGGCATACATGGTTTTCTCTAAAATTCAATGTGGGCTCCAACTCTTTCCACCAGCTTCTGGAGCCGCCCAGGAATGGCGTCCACTGACTTTAGCAGGAACTCCGGCGGGATGGAGGACATGACTTCCCGAATTCGGTCCTCCAGTTCTTCCAATGTCCTCGTTTGGTGCGGTAGACTTCTTCCTTTACCCACCCCCAAGAAAGAAGTCGCACGGTTACCGCTGAAAAACGGCAGAATCGTTCAGTGTAACGGTGTGGTGTGGTATGACCTCAGATCAGGTTGTGGGCCCGTTCCTTCTGCGCAACACCATGAATGCTGAGGCGGTACCTTGCTATGTTGCGAAACGAGGTCTGGCCGGTTGTCAGCACATGGGAGAACATCGACGATCTGATATTTATGCAAGATGGCCCCTCCGCACTTCGCTTCTTGTTGTCCGTGAGTGGCTGGATGCCCACTTCCTGGGCGTTGGATGGGTCGTCGTGGTCCACATCAATGGCCAGCCAGGAGCCCCGACTTGACACCGTGCGACTTCTTTCTTTGGGGTGGGTAAAGGAAGAAGTCTACCGCACCAACCGAGGACATTGGAAGAACTGGAGGACCGAATTCGGGAAGTCATGTCCTCCATCCCGCCGGAGTTCCTGCTAAAGTCAGTGGACGCCATTCCTGGGCGGCTCCAGAAGCTGGTGGAAAGAGTTGGAGCCCACATTGAATTTTAGAGAAAACCTACCATGTATGCCTACCTTTTCATATTATTTCTTCTGAATAAATGGATAATATACGTATTTTTTTACCAATCCAAAATAGGGATACTTTCCGCCCACCCTGTATATATATATATATATATATATATATATGGGAATGAACTCAGAATGGTTCCCTGAGGTTTTTTTATGAAACACACAGACCGTACATGGAACAAGGAACTCTTCTGAGAAAATTAAATCCACTATAGTCCGAATAAGTAATGGTAAATGACAAACACTATAGTTTTTTCTTTTTCATGATGTTAGCCCGACGTGGGCAACGGGGCACTCGCAAAGAGGTTCCAAAAATATAGCTTCCCTCACCAGCTATCTGCAAAGCAGATAGGATCCAGCTTTGGGACAGGATCTGGTGAGGGAAGCTATATTTTTGGAACCTCTTTGCGAGTGACCAGTTGCCCACGTTGGGCTAACATCATGAAAAAGAAAAACTATAGTGTTTGTCGTTTACCATTACTTATTCGGACTATAGAGGATTTAATTTTCTCAGAAGAGTTCCTTGTTCCATGTCCGGTCTGTGTGTATTATATATATATATATATATATATATATATATATTATATATAATATATATTTAGGGTGGTTCATGTAATAGGGGTGACAATTTTATTGCAGGTAAGTCACTGAACATGTGGATTTTTTAATTCTACTTGTTTACAAAAACCTTCATGCAAATCTCTACTTGGTAGCAAAACTTTTAGTGGGTGCTCAAGCAGATGAGACACCGAAAAAGATCAGCTAAGGAGGACAGTGACAGGAGAAACGGGAGTTCCAGCATCTCTGTCTCCTGCCTAACGTCCCCCCCCCCCCGGAGTACTTCCCTGGTCGATTGGTGTCTACAATCTCCTCCTGGTTTGACTTTGTTTCGTTTGAAACCTTGTCGGAAAACAAAGATAAAAATGGTTGAGGCAGCAAATTTATTAGAGAGAGGAACACTAAAGAAAGATCGAAGAAAATACAAAGGAAACATTTCAGTAGAGAGGATGGATCTCTCAGACTTTGTCGATTCAGCGTCATTCAAGTTATTTGATACTTTCAAGATCAGCCGAGGGTTCTTAGGACATCTGATGAGTGGAAAAATCACCAAGACGATAGACGATCGCTCCTAGCCATGTAAAGATTCAATGTTATCAACGACAGTGCTGAAAGGGGCGTGTCCATAATAAAGAATTTCAATGCAACCATTACCAAAGCCGAGATTCAAAAGCAGTTCCTCTTACACGTAGTGGAAATGCACCGGCAATAATTTCCTGACCAGAATAAATCGACATTGGCCACCGGTAAATGTTCAGGCGAGTAGATTTCATGTATGATATTAAGATGATATCAGTGCATTTATGCCATCACTGAACGTTATATTGTGCGAATTCATTGGTTATCTAAATGTTATTTATCCAATTCACCCGCTGTACATATTCTAATGCTTGAGCACCGAGTAAATACTCTCGGATTCCACTCAAATTCGTCTCAGAGTTTTATGTTCTTAAGTCTAATAAAAAAAAGTACATGCTTGCTCGAATTTTTAATTTTCATTTATTTGAACCGCCCTAATAATTTCGAAAAACTTTTAATAAAATTAAAACAAACTTAAATTTTAGGAACTTCATTAATTTTTCTTTATTTAAACTTTGACTTTAGTTTTCAAAGAACTAATAAAACATGAAGACGTGTAAGCTAGGGCGGGGCGAAATTATATCGAACGCAAGTTGTCATTATGAAACGTGGCTGAAAAGGTGCTCTAGTACCCACCTATCATAAAAACATCAACTTTTATAGCCTATGAATATGTGCATTCTCGCAAATTTGACCTCAATTTTGAAGAAAAGCCAAAATTTTGAAGCAAATTTAGTTTGGTTAAAAATTATAACGATAGTTCCTTTTATAAACCAAAACATGTTTTTATCACTAAATTATACGAAGTGTAACTGCTATCCTCTTTTTGATTCACTTAAAATCTGACTTTGTTTCTCTTTTTTGGATTCTCTAGCCGAGATTTCTTGCCGAGAATAAATAATTATTCCATGACGGGCGTCATATCCGTAGACTTTTTCACTTGCAGAGGAGATTTCTTTACATTTCTTTCAACTGCCTGGGAATGACACGGGTATGTGTCAAGAATTATGGGTTTTTGGCAGTCATCAGTGCTACTTATAACATCAGAGAGTAAGGAAGAAACAGTAATATCCACTCGTTACTCGTTAATCTATCCTAACCTAACTTAACCAAACCTTAACTAACTTAACCTAGCGTAATCTAATCCAGTCAGGACTAACGTATCTTTTTATCCGACAATAAAAATGTTTCAAGATATTTTTATAGAAAATTTTTAATATTCCGAGGTACCAAAAGTGTTACCTCACAAAAAAATTAACCCACTACATATGTGAATTATCACACACTTGACTTCACTTATACCCAATTCCTCAAACAAAAACGTTCGAACTCTGCCGTAATAAGACTTTCATCAAATATGAAAATCAGATTGGAACGTTTTAAAATTTGTATACAATGTTTTACTTTGGATCATCGAAAGGGACACAAAAATAGTTCAACGTTGGAAAATACGAGTTAAAAAGAAGTATAAATTGCCCCCCCCCCCCCCCCCCCCCCCCCCCCCCCAACCACCTCAAAAAAAAAAAAAAGGTTTCTTCGAATTTTAAAGTATTTCGATTTCATAATCTTGAATGTTTAGATCAAGAACTTACTATAATACACTTTACTTACGGGAAAGTTTACGATGACGACGACAACGGTGTAAACGTAACAGATAGTTCGCCTCCGTTTTGTGTCGTCTTACAATCTGAAACTTTATTTGTAAAGTTTTTTACAACTTCGCAGAATTAACTTCGCACAAAAGTTAAATATTTCTAATTATGAAATTCAGTTTGAGAAATTTTGAAAAGTAATTTAGAATTAAAACTTAAAGTAAGTTAATTAAATTAAATAATGATAAACAGTTAGGAAGATCAGAAATTGGCACAACGACCAGTCCAGATGAACGTGGCCCATTGCGCTAACTTCCGCATCATTATTATTATTATTATTATTACCAGTACTATCGGCAGTCGAACCCCCGACCTCCGGTCATCACTTTGTTTATAGGAAAACGACGTTACTCACTGAGCTACGGACGCTTGCTAATTAGGTGGAAACAGAATATAATTGATGGAGTGAGCGGTCAAGTGTAATTGGTTCGAAGAAATTAATCGGCGGTCTTCGTAATCGGGACCAACAGGGTGAACAATTAGGCATGTAATTGGTGACTTATTTAAAGCTAAAATGAAAACTGGGAAAAGTTGTAAATTACAGGGTTAAAATGAGGCTAATTTTCGTTAGTATTCTGATCCAACTGCAACGCTTTAGGTCATCAAATTAAATTGGTTGAAAGAAGACAAAGCTTTAAGCTTTAACACTATAATGGTTCCACACATACTTTCTTTAAAATATTTACTAATTAGGCTTTTTTTTAAATAAAAAGTATGAAGATAATATATATGCTATATATATATATATATATATAATTTTGATAATCGAAAATCACACTATTTCATACGTAATACCATTCGGGGTGAATCTCATACCTGGGTTAGACGCACAATATGTTGGGTGGTAGTAGAAGACTGATTAGTAATTTCCCACGTCATCAACTTTCGGCCAATCAGGGGTTATGGGCGCGGCTTTCGACTTTACCTAAAAACATGTTGCCGCCTATAAACATGTGGCCGCAAAACTGCGTATTTACCAATTTACCTATGTCGAGATACGTTTTTGGTATAATGTAGTTTGTATTAGTTGAATGATAAAATATTTAGATACTTTTTTTACTTTATGAACAAATTTTTTTTATGTATTCTGTCATGTGTACTATGAAATTATATACTTTACTCACGAATATATAATATGACTAGAGTCAAAAGTAGTAATTAATAAGTAAAACAATTTCAATAGCTCAATAAAGGAAACAGTATGAGGCTACTTTGGTTCTCCGTTAACCAAAGCTAGGCCTTTTGCTGCGTGTACTTTGGCTTCCGTTTCAGGTGATTTAATTACGAATCCAGAAATCTAAAATTATTCAAATATACTTTACCTCCGCACTCATGATGAGAATGGAAAATGAGCCAAGATTCTGTTTCTGACAGTGAAATTTGTGAGAAAGTCTATTATAATTGCCATAATGATAGCTTAGTTAATTAGTAATTTTCGAGTAATGTAACAGTCGTATTGGAGGTCAAACTTCATAGAACGGTTGTTGTATCTGACAATACAACAATGATTAAAAGCGGTGCGGAGTTTAATTTAGTTAATATATAAATATATTTTTAATTTAGTAAGTAACAACGAGTCAGGTTTTAGTTGTGAAAATAACAACAGGGTTCTACGTAACATGTTTCACGGAAACAAATTTTCATTCCTCATCAATGTTGTTAGGAGAAGAATGGCACCATTTTGAAGCCCGGATGATGTCCTGCTTTGCTTTCGTACTGAGGTAAACTCGTTAAATTACCATTAGTTATAGTTATGATACTGACGATTCTTAGAGGACGTTTGCTCCTGCACTTCAATGATCTCCTCCACCCCACCTCCCACCCTAACACGTCTAATTTCTTTTTCAAGTCACCCTTCGCTCGTTCATTAGGTTAACACAAGTTGTGGTTACGCTGAATTACGATACGTTTGGTTACGTAAGGTAAGCGTTACTTCAACTTTGATTAAAACGCTCATAAACGATGACATTGTGCAAACAGAACACTGTCAAATTTCATATTTTGTATAGGTAAATCTCCTTATTAACAATATATATATATATATATATATATATATATATATATATATATATATATATATATATATATATATATATATATAATACAGGGTGTCTCAGAAGTTGCGCACCATAAGCTTTATTCAGATTTACGAGGTTTACGAGTCGAAATGATTTATAAGTGATGTTTAATTACAATATATGTTCGATAATGTTGGAATAATAAAATTAATAGTATGTACAGTTAATCAAAAAGCTATCTTAAAATAATTAAATTGAATGAAGCTATATTAGCCAGTGGTGTCTCAGAAGTCGCGCACCATTGGCTAATGTAGCTTCATTCAATTTAATTATTTTAAGATAGATTTTTTTATTAACTGTACACACTATTAATTTTATTATTCCAACATTATCGAACATATATTGCAATTAAACATCACTTATAAACCATTTCGACTCGTAAACCTCGTAAATCTGAATAAAGCCTATGGTGCGCGACTTCTGAGATCCCTGTATATATGGGGGGGGGGGGTCTGTGTGTGTGTGTGTACGAGAATAAGAGGGTTGTTCAAAGAATAAGTTGACAAGGTGTTTTGAAGAAACTATTATATTACAAGGCAAATAATTATTACAAGTATTTCAACAACAACTTGTTACTACTTTTCTACATAATCACCAAACAGATTCAAACATTTGTCGTAGCGTGGACAAGTTTTCCGATGCCGGTCGAGTAAAATGTAGGGTCCTTAGTTTTTAACCAGTTTGGGTACGGCAGCTTCTGCACCAGGATCGTTTTGAAATTGTTTACCTCCGAGGTGTTCCTTTAGGGCTGGAAACAAATGGAAGTCGCTTGGGGCAAGGTCAGGACTATAGGGGGAATAATCCATGACTTCCCAGTAGAACGATTCCAAAAGTTGGCGTGTTTGATTTGCAGTGTGAGTGTGGGCATTGTCATGGAAGAACACCACACCTGCAGTAAGCAGCCGGGACGTTTTTGTTCTGATAGCCGTTCGGAGTCGCTGTAAGTTTTCAGAATAAGAAGTGGCATTTATTGTTGTCCCTTTTTGCATGAATTCAACATACAAAACGCCTTGATGGTCCCAAAAAATCGTTGCTATCACCTTACCAGCTGATGGTGCAATCTTGAACTTTTTGGTTCGTGGTGACAAACAGTGTTGCCACACATGCCTAACAAAATATTGCTCTACCAACAACATTATTGTACTATGCAAAATGCCCCCCAACAAAGAAGGACAAGGAGAGAGAGCAGAAATCAAGATTCCGAAGCTCTTAAAAAGATGCATTTTTTTTACTTGCTATTCATCTGATGTTAATCATGTTTATGATAAACACAGCTTATCACAGTATTTCATCATATATATTTCACACACACACACACACACACACACACACACACACATGTAACAATTTGTTACATCATGAAATATGAAAGCTGTGTTTATGATATACTCGTACAAATACTTACGAATCCACATCCTGAGCAGACCCAACGTATGAATTAGGTATTTATTTATTTCATAAGAAAACGAAGCTAAATACTAGTTCGCTTTTAGCTGCTGGATTTAAATATATATAAAAAATTCTTTTTAGGGTCTATTTGATCGTTTTTCTAATGTCATACGGCAGAGAGAATCTCCAATTTGATAATTTCCTCCAAACACGTAGATATCCCCCTCATCACTAAAATCACGAGTCACGAAGATTATAGTTCTAAATAGACCTTAAAGGATTCAAAATTTGTAGATAAAAAATATACTAATAAACTAATTGCGAAAATAACGAGCAAATAAAGTATTTGTATACTTAAAAAAAAAAAACTAGCCTCGGTGGTGCAGTGGTTAGCGTCGCTGACTACGAATCCATCGGCCCCGGGTTCGATTTCTAGTAACGGCAGGCAGAGCGCAGTAACCCAGCTGTTCATCCTTCCACACAATAAAATTGGTTGGTAGAAAAGTGGGTACCCTTCGTAGCCTAGTGGTTCAGACGCTGGGCTGCTGATCGAGAGGTCGTGAGATCGAGTCCGGGCAAGGACTTTATAATTTCTGACCACCGGCAGTGGGTCGTGGTTCGGATTCCACGTTAAGCTGTAGGTTTAAGGTGGAGCAACAAGCTTGACTTTCGTCAGAATGAACAACTCGGGCGGAAAGAAAACCAATGTTATAATCAGTGGTGGGCACCGTTAACCAAAAAGTTAACTTCGATAACGATAATCCGTTAACCCCAATTTTTAACTCCGATAACGATAATCCGATAATTTTACTACAAAGTTAACGGAAGTTAACGATAATCCGTTAACGATAACTATTTTTTTACTAACATTTAAAAAAATCAAGGAAAAAAGCTTTAAAACCCATAGAAAATGTTTATTTATGCAAAATCAAACAATAAATAGGTATTTAACTGTATTTTTATCAAGTTTTGCAACTTTTTTGCTTAATAACTTTTTTTTTTATTTTTAATAAAAAATGTACTGATTACATGTTTTGAAACCCTTGTAACCACTGACCATTAACTAAATTTTAATTTACCAGAGAATTATTATGGCGGGAACTGAAAGGTAAAATTAAATTTTAGGTATATTTATTAAAGACTATGACACAATGTGCTGGTTGCCCTTCAGAAAGACCAACTTCTCAAAGTTAGGCCCAACTGCCAGTCTTGACCTCTTGGGCCTCAGGATGTCCTTGCCGAGAGAGAAGAGCCGTTCCACTGCGGCAGAGGACGGAATTGGCGTATTGTACTTCAGGAAGAGGTTGATGAAGATCTGCTCCCCCATGAAGTCAGAGTCGGCCATGTCTACCTTCCCATCAGTGTCCAGTCAAGTGTCGACAAGTCTCTTGGCCTTCTGCTTGACACTGGTACTTGAGCCACCGGCCGTCAACCCAGCGGTTTGAATTTATTCGCGGAGCGGTGATCTTCCGTGAATGACTCCTCGCAGTTACGTGTTAACGGACTTTAACAGACTAATATCGAGTTATCGGAAGTTAACTGGTCCGATAGATAAATGGAAATTAACTTCCGTTAATAGTCCGTTAAAAAAAGTTAACTTCGTTAATTAACTGTTATCGGATTAACGCTTTAGTGCCCACACTGGTTTAATGGAACCCATTAAAAGAAGATGGTACCTGTAACCTATAAACTTGTGGCGGGAATGAGTAGCTAATGACATAAATGACATAAAATCGACAACTTTTGTGGCTTAGATTAAGTTAGGTTTACTTAAGTAATTTTTAGTGGCGATGTTATGTCCTGTTGACCAAATAACTCGTAGATAAAGAAAATGAGTCGAAATTACAGTGACTGTTAACAAGTATGAACGATAATAGGAATATATATATATATATATATGATGAATAAAACCACGAAGGAAAGGAAACACAAAAAGGTGCTCAAGCGCTTTCGTCTAATGCATCCTCAGGAACACTGAAGTACATAAAAGGTTACGGCCTATATATAGGTTACAGAGAGAAAAAAATAAAAAAAAAAAAATAAATAAATACATACATACACACAACATATATATATATATATATATATATTATATATATATATATCTATATATAATATACATATCTACAATTATACCTATATATATATTATATATATATATATATATATATATATCTATATATATATTATATATGCAATAAACAGAGAAGAAAAAATAAAAATTAAAAATTAAAGGATTAACAAAGAGGCATACAGATTTGTAAGGAAAAATATCGATTTTTAGCACAAGATCAAATTAATTATAAAAATACAAATTTATACTGGAAATCTGTCAGGGTTTAAACACTTTGCCTTTATAGTCAAGTTTCGATATATATAGAAAAATAAAATGAAGATTAAAAGTTAATAAAGTAGCATACAAGTTTACCAAAGATTTAGCGTCCTACCCTTTTTATCTAAATCTGTTTTGAAGGAATTCAAACCAACAGGATCGAGTTGAAAAAGACCTTTGCTTATGTTGAAGTTATTTGAAAGTTGGATAATGGCAGACTCAAGAATATTTCTATTAACAATGTTGCTAGAGTGAAATAAAACTGAAGCATTATTCCAATCAATACAGTGGGATAACTCTGACAAATGGACAAAAGAGCACTGGACAACTGTCCTGTTCTAACGGAAATTGATGCTGTTTTATACGTGTGTGCAAATCCTTTCCCGTCTGACCTATGTAAAGGAATCACATTGTTTTACACCCAATTTTATAGATAATGCCTGAATTATTGGTAGGGCTATTTTTTACTATGATATTTTTCACAATATTGTTATATGAAAATACTACATTAATATCCAAAAGTTTAAGTACATTAGCGATGCCTAAAAAGCCGGGAAAAATGGAAGTACTATAATATTTTTTGACAAAGTACGAGTGTTATTATTGACACGATAGAAAGTTCGTTTTGCCTTGTTGAGACAAGATCCATAAACGCAGATGGATAACACAGATCACTTCCAATACCGTTGATTTTTTCCAATTCGGCATCGATGTATTCCGGACTGGCGATCCTAAGGGCGCGGAGAAACATTGATGAAAAAATGGCCTTCTTAGTGGGGGTGTCAGTCCCGAGTAAAAGTGTACGTAGGACAAATTGTTTGTTGTTTTCCGATAGATACTAAACTTAAAACCTGGGCTTTCCCTATGTACACGCACATCCAAAAATGGGATTGAATTGTCTTGTTCCACTTCTAAAGTAACTTAATGGAGGGGACTTGATCATTTAACTGAAGGAGGAAGTTATTCAGGTCACGATTCATGGGCCAGATACACAAAATATCGTCGACGTACCGCAACCAAGAAATGCCAACCCCAGGATTCTCGGAATGTAAGTAATTTCGAAAACTCCATATAAATATTGGAGAGGAAGGGCGATAAGGGTTGCCCATGGCCATCCCAAAACACTTGTTGATAATACTCGTTATTGAAAGTGAATTTACAGTTTTTGATGCAAAGCTTAATAAGTTCCAAAACAATGTGTGAAGGTAGTGGCAGGACATACTTTGGAACTTATTAAGCTTTGCATCAAAGACTGTAAATTCACTTTCAATAACGAGTATTATCAACAAATGTTTGGGATGGCCATGGGCACCCCTTATCGCCCTCCTCTCCAATATTTACTATATGGAGTTTTTCGAAATTACTTACATTCCGAGAATCCTCGGGTTGGCATCCCTTGGTTGCGGTACGTCGGCGATATTTTGTGTATCTGGCCCATGAATCGTGACTGGATAACTTCCTCCTTCAGTTAAATGATCAAGTCCCTCCATTAAGTTTACTTTAGAAGTGGAACAAGACATTCAATCCCATTTTTGGATGTGCGTTACATAGGGAAAGCAGGTTTTAAGTTTAGTATCTATCGGAAAACAACAAACAATTTGTCCTACGTACACTTTTACTCGGACATGACACCCCCACTAAGAAGGCCATTTTTTCATCAATGTTTCTCCGCGCCCTTAGGATCGCCAGTCCGGAATACATCGATGCCGAATTGGAAAAATCAACGGTATTGGAAGTGATCTGTGTTATCCATCTGCGTTTATGGAATCTTGTCTCAACAAGGCAAAACGAACTTTCTATCGTGTCAGTAATAACACTCGTACTTTGTAAAAAAATATTTTAGTACTTCCATTTTTCCCGGGCTTTTTAGGCATTGCTAATGTACTTAAACTTTTGGATATTAATGTAGTATTTTCATATAACAATATTGTAAAAATATCATAGTAAAAAATAGCCCTCCCAATAATTCAGGCATTATCTATAAAATTGGGTGTAAACAATGTGATTCCTTTTACATAGGTCAGACGGAAAGGATTGCACACACGTATAAACAGCATCAATATTCCGTTAAAACAGGACAGTTGTCCAGTGCTCTTTTTGTCCATTTGTCAGAGTTATCCC
>JAJOZX010013272.1:0-25000 GCA_023014485.1 Bathynomus jamesi | reverse complement strand
ATATATAATTTCTAGAATCATTAATAGGATTTGAAAAAGCGGAAAAGTTACTTTTCGTAAATGATAAAAAGCTTTCACTGGTTATTTCATCTCATTTTAATTGAGAAATTCAAAAATAATGAAACTTTCGTAATGTTCAGGTGACATCTCATCCGTTACCAGATTAAAGGTGTAATTATTTTTTCGATATCGTAGGAAAATATTGCTCTTCCAATGGCGTAAATTAAATTTGATTTTTTAAGGGAGAAGAAAACTTACGTATCACTCTGTTTTTATTCTCCTTTAAAATGGAATTTAATTTAGTTCATTATAGAAGCGTCATATTTTTGTATATCAAAAGAAACAACTGCGTCGTAATTGGTGACTCGAAAATCTCTCTAATAAATAAAATATTTACAGTTTATGCGTGAAGTTGGGGTTATGGGTGCTCCGACACACACACACACACACACACACGCACACACACACACAATATATAATATATATATTATATATATATATATATAGAGAGAGAGAGAGAGAAGAGAGAGAGAGAGAGAGAGAGGCTTTGAAACTACAATCTTTTGTAGGATGATCTGCATCATGAAGACACTTGCGGATCTTCTAATAAATTGGATGAGGAAATAAAATATCAAAACGACTCCTAAAAGCTTGTCTTATTCACGTTGTGTTGTTTAACAAATACAAGATTAATAGCGTTCATCACAAGTGTATTTATACAATGCATATGAGACGAGCACAGTTCGACACGAAACTTTTCTTTGGTGTAATTACGACTTCTGATCGAGTGAGGCCCATGGTGTAATGGCTATCATATCTGACCGGCAATCGGAAGATTCCGGGTTCGATTCCCGGGTGGTTACCTCATTTTTCATTTGTTCGTCTCTCCTCATCTTGCGCGGCATGTCTTCTATACAAGCGTCGTTCTTTACGTTAATTATACTGCGTGTTCTTTGCAGTTGAAAATGTGTATATATATATATATATATATATATATATATATATATATATATATAAGGTCATCCCATAAGTAATGTCGTTTTTTACGATAGATTAAGTTTAAACTAGTCCTACTCGGTTTAAGCATAAATTTTCCGAAGGTTATATCTAAGAGGAGATCTATCGTGTTTCGCTACATACTTTACAGACCTTGACTAGTGAAGACGTGTGTTTTGCTTTATGTGAACCCCTCATAAATATGGCGGTATCAGAAGAGCATATCAGGCATACAATGCTTTACGCGTTCAAAAAAGGGAATAGTGCTACTGAAGCAACGCGAAACATTCATGTGAGGAATGTCAAAGTGGTTTCCAAAGTTTAGGAATGGTGACTGCTGTTTGACAGATGCAGCAGGCTCTGGACGCCCTGCTGAGTTTCATGATGACCTGCTGTTAGCCGCACTTGAAGAAGACTGTTCAACAACTGTCGAAGAATTGGCCCAGAAACTCAATTCATTCCATCCACCATCCATCGACATTTGCAACAACTCAGGAAAGTGCCTAAGTTAGGAAAATGGGTGCCACATGAATTGTCGGTCGACAATCTGAGGGTGCGGGTAAACATTAGCACAGCTCTTCATTCCCATGAACTCCAAGATCCGTTTTTGCACCATCTAGTGACTGGTGATGAAAAGTGGATACTGTACCAGAATGTTAAGCGCCGTCGACAGTGGGTTTGTGCCGGAGAACCAGCGACACCACAGCCAAAACCAAATCTTTACCCTGGGAAGGTGTTGCTTAGAGTTTGGTGGGATAAAGGTGGTGTAATACACTTTGAAACCTTACCACACAACCAAACAATCACCGCTCAAGTCTACTGTCAACAACTGCATCGACTGAGCACTGCACTAAAAGAAAAGAGACCTTCTTTGGTTAATCAGAAAGGAATCGTGTTCCACCACGACAATGCACGTCGTCATACCGCTCGGATCACTTCTGCAAAAATTGAGGAGCTTGGATGGGAAAAACTTTCACATCCTCCATATTCTCCAGACCTTGCGCCTTCAGATTATCATCTCTTCAGGAGTCTGCAAAACTATCTTGACGAGAAACCGTATACTTCTTTAGATGACCTGCACACCAGTCTTTGTACGTTTTTTGCCTCAAAACCGCCTGAATTTTATAAACATGGCATTGAAAAGCTTGTAGGACATTGGCAGTATCATTGATTCCGAGGAAAATATATACTAGATTAAAAAATTTCAGTCGAGTGTTTTTTTGTCCTTCAAATTTCGATCTAAAAAACGACATTACTTATGGGATGACCTGATATATATATATTCACCTGAACCTAAAATAACTGGGAGTGTAAGCAATAGAAACCGATGAGAGTAACATAAAAATAAATATGGACTTGAATAGTCTTTGAAATTGAATAACACAGAGCATTGTTGCTTTGAGTGGCGTTGAGCTACGTACGGAGGCTTCGTTAGTACACTTACCTTTTATATGCTTGGCAATAATACTACGAGCCGCTCGTACCCTGATTGGTTGGATGCGTGGAGTGGTGTTCTGTATAAAATATGAAGCCTTTCATTCTCCTTCCTTTTAAGCTATAGCTAAAAATGTCTAAAACATTGATTGCGAATTATATATATATATATATATATATATATTATAATATATATATATATATATATATTAGTGATGTAGCGGATGTCATTTTTTTTATATCCGCAGATGCGGATGCGGATGAGGATGTTTGATTTCAACATCCGCGGATGCGGATGTCTACATTTTCGTTATTTTTAGGATATATTCGAGATTTGTTGTGTTTAACGTATATAATAAGTTATTATATAGAGAGAGCTGTAGCTATAATGTAGTATAATTGATTAATTGTACAATAATTGCTGTACTTTTCTCTGAACATATAAAATAATATCAAGCATCTAACTAATATAGAAATCAATTAGTGAATTCGTCTGCAAATAAATTCGTTATATTTTGTTGAGTTTCAGCCACAATTAGAAACCATAATTGTGTTACCAGGATGCGGGACGTGAACCCAACTCAAATGCACCCCACCGACCTCTTTCCCCAACCTCCTCCACCCTTATAGAAAGAGATCTTTAATTAGCTTGATAACTATTTATATTAAGTTTAAAGTTTTATTAGGCATATTTATAAATGAGTAATTAAAATAAAGTAAACTAAGATGTTCATCGTTTAATGTTCAAACTTAATTATAGGAAGGTTATGCTTAAGGAACATTAATTTTTCTGCCTTTTCTGCTGCCAGTCTGTTTCTCTTTTCATCATATATTAATCCAGCACTGCTAAATAATCTCTCGCTTGGTACGTTTGTTGGAGGACAGGCTAAATGTTTCCTTGCAAGTTTACTCAAGTATGGATAGATATTCTGCGTATTTTTCCACCAACTAATAGGATTGTCACATGCAGCCAGGCGTTTTTCTTGGTGATAGCTCTCGATCATTTTTACTACATCTTTTGACATCGCGTAGGTCTCGTCATTGCTGCTTGACTCAAGAAACTGAGAGACAGATTCTGTGATAGATTTGCTTGTTGAAGGTGTTGGTTCTGTCACTGAAACTTTTATTCTTTTGGTGGGTGGCGAAGCGACAGATTCAAGAGATTGAAGCTCTTCAACTGCTTTGCCAAGTGATGATTTAACTCGTTCTAATGTACTAGGTGAAAATAACTTAGCTTTGTAACGTGGATCTAAGTAGATTGCAAGAGAGTAACTTCATACAAGAACAGTCTCTCGTCTTGTCGCTTGCATCACTTTTGCGCACAATGAACTAGTTCTATTGATATAGTAGAATTTGATAATTTCCGCTTATTAATGACATTTTATCTCAACGGTCCACATCCGCATGACATCCGCAGTGCAAAGTGCGGATGCGAGAAAATGTGCGGATGTTCCGCGGATGCGGATGCGGATGTGACCTACATCACTATATATATATATATATATTATATATATATATATATATATATATATTATATATATATATATATATAAAGAAGCCAAAAGAGAAACTATGAATGACGAGCAGAGAGGAACAATGAAGAAACTGAAAGAGAAAAACATGGTAAACGAACATGGTAAAATAGAGAGAGAAATAGAGGCAAAAAATATTAGACGCAGAACAGATGTTGGGCAATAACTCGAATAGCGAAGAACTAAAAGAAATCCCGAGAAACAGAAGTCATCACCAAATAAGGAAATGAAGCTAAGACTAAAATCAAAGTCCTCGACCAATAATATAAAGGAAACTATATACAGATATTATACAAAGGGGAAATTTACAAATATAGAGGCTGACAGTGTCTACTGTATATGCGAACCCGACTTTGTGTAAGTTCCATTGTAATGATGGCCACTGTAAATTCGGTGATAACTGCAAGTTCTACCACCTGACCATATGCAAAAATTATGCAGAATACGGAAGATGCCAATAGGGAAGACAGTGCTACTATCATCATCTTCCAAAACTACGGACACAAACCATGAAAATAATTTTTTCGACATCGCAGATACAATAAGGCTACTAAACTTCATTCAGCACCTGCAATCGACACAGATGAAAACCTCTGAGCCGAACCGTTTTCAGGCAACTAGCACTCTAAATAGAAATAGACGTTTCGTTAGATATTTCATTGTCCCTGTTTTGTAACATTTTGTTAGATATTTCAGTAAGTCATTTGAAATGTCTAAATTGTCCCAATTTTTAAACAACTGAAAAGCTAATCTGAAATGTCTAATGAAATGTTTAATGAATTGTCCAACAATGAAATGTCTATGCAGTGTTTCTCAAATGGTGGGTCGCGACCCCCCCAGGTCGTAGTTTGTCTACTCCTGTAGTAGTAATTTGGGATCTTTTCCTTTTGGTGCCCACCACTAGAATTAAAATTAATTATTACCATCATGCGTACTTTTTTACGCTGATTTAAAATATATCATATAATTTTCTTCCGATAAATGAATAATAAAAACGCTACAGCCTTTCAACATTTGAATTTCGTACATTTAATTTTTCTATTCTTCAAAAATTTGACGATAATTTGCGTTGAAAATTGGACGTAGGCTATAGGCCATCTTATTCTTAGTTCGCGCAAAGACCTAGGCTATATAGTGGGTCGGCCAAAAATTGAAAAGTCCTCTAGAAAAAACTTAACGGCGTGTTTTTGTAATAGCAGGCACCCACCTTAGATAAGTAGTATTGAGGATGCCAAACAAGATGTGGGTGGATGCCACTCTCAATTTTGGGTTTGAAGGTCCCATACAAGGTTACAAAAGTCAAATTCTGAAAAATTCCGAATTTTTGCATTTCAGTGGTGGCTCTATGTAACAACGTGTTTAAAGGTGTATCATTAGCACATAAAGCATATTTTTGTGATTTTATGGATAATAATTGAATGTAACTATGACTCTGGATGTCTTTATTTCCATTAAAACTACATTTAGCATGCTGGGTGAGGTGCGCATGTGCCTACTACTACCATAGTACAAGTAATAGCATACTTTCACATGTTGAATATTTTCATGCACTGGCTGGCCAGACATTGGTTTGGTATATGCAATTAAAAGAGTGCAGACAGTGCCAGCTGGTAAAAATAATAATAATACTGCTAAAGGATAGGTATGTTTCGAATTGTTTCAATATATCTGTGGCTACTACATACTGCCATTCCCACTTGTCTTTGCAGATAGGGAGCTCATCAGCAATGGACCCTGTAGCTGTCATCAAGCGCAAGAGGAAACGTCAGGATGTCAGTGAGGATTGTTGCTTCTTCTGCCAAAGCAGCGCTGGTGACCTGCGCACAGCATCAGCAGAAGGAAAAGCAAGAACTATGACTGTGGGCGATGAGAGAAAGAACCTGGGAGATACCTACTATCTTGATGTTTTACAAAGACTGGAAAGTCATTCCAAGGATGATTTCAATGCATTGGAACTCAAGTGGCATAAATCATGCTACTCTTTATTCACCTCTGAAGGCAAACTCAAAAGGCTGCGAAGTCAGCAGCAGACCATGGGTGCATCGGCGACCACAAAAAGTGCAGGCTCTCAGGCTTTTCCCCCAAAGCGTAGACGTTCAACACCAGTGATTGACTGGACCCTCTGCATGTTTTGCCAAAGAAGACCACAAAGAAACTGCACAGGGTGGAGACAATGGAGAAGTCAGATGACTTGATCCAGCGTGCCAAACACGACCCTGTCATGAGCATACCGTTGTCAGCGGTGAGTGATGTGATTGCAGTTGAAGGCTGCTATCATCTGGCATGTTTGGTGACATTTGAGAGACGTACTAGAAAACAAGCGGTGTCAGAGGAGCAGCAAGGGCCTGAAAATGAGTGCATGACGAAGCTGTGCAAAGACTTGACAGTAGGCCTGTCTCGTGGTCACGTATACGACATGGGAGACGTCTGGGACAGATACGAGAGTATGTGTAATGACACCGGCATCACCGTGAAATACTCCAGGAGAACAACGTTCTACGAAGATGTTCAAAGGCTGCTTGGATCAAACGCCAGCTATGTACGCCCATTGTCAAGGGGCCCGCTGCTGATTTACCCTGGAGAGAGCTCAGATTTCATCATCTCCAAAGCACTGGCTAAGTCTTGTGAACAAGGTCCTGTCACCTCTGAGTCAGAGTCTACTGAAGATGAAGATGCTGATGTCCGCATGTGTGCCACTAGCAGCATATTCCAAGATATGGTACACGTGGCTCTGAAGGTTCGACAAGATCTTCTTGAAACTCCTGGACACTCCGAGACATGGCAAGGTCTTGATCAGGAACATGTTGATCGCGTCATACCCGACAGTCTGTACCTGTTTCTACGATTGCTCTTTGGGGAATGGATGCTGTGGATGAGGGAAGTGAAGAGGACCAGAAAGTGAAGCAGAGTGTGTGTAGCATTGCCCAGGACATAGTCTATGCAGTCTCCAACCGACGAAAGTTGACACCAAAGCATGTGGGCTTGGGTCTTACTCTGCACCAAGCCACCCGCTCAGAAGCACTCCTAGATCTGTTCCACGCGGCCACACTATTGGTATCGACACTGTAAGAAGGATAGACACCACCATCGCTCAGAACATCCTGGAGAGGTATGCTGAGAATGGATGTGTCTACATCCCTGACACCATCGTCAAAGAGAATGATTCACTGCTCTTGTGACAACATAGATGTCTTGGAGTCAACCTTAGACGGGAAGAACACCTTCCACAGCACTCAACTGATGGTATGGCAGAGAGGCCCCCTCCACAGCAGAGTCATGGCCAAAAGGGTGGCAAGCACAAGAGATCGAAATCTATCAAACCTGATGACCTACAGGAGTTCCAAAGGCTGGACCAGGCTACCCTCCCATCTGGCAAGAGGCCATCTCCTCCTGGCTACGACACTGACATAGACGACTTGTCACATGAACCTGAGAGGGACCGGGCACGTGCCAAGGACTTGGCCTGGGTGGTGTCACGCATCCATGATGAAGCGATGTCCGTTCCAAGCTGGGGAGCATTCAATCAATCTGTCAGCACTGCGGATCCACCAGTAACGACCGCCGGGATGTTGCCAATCCTGCAGGCACCAGCAGATGACAATGACACCATGACCACCGTCATCAATCGCTTCATGGCCATTTCTGAGTATGTCAGCCAGAAGTACACCATCATCACTGCTGATCAGCCTCTGTACAGCAGGGGTAAGGAACTAGTCTGGGCAAACTCGAAATTTGCCAACGTGGTCTTGCTCATGGGAGGCCTCCATATCTGCTTCAACTTTCTGAAAGCCATTGGTCAACACATGGAAAGTGTGGGACTTGATGACTTATGGACAGAGGCAGGTGTGTACGCGGCTAACACCACTGAGACAATGCTGGACGGCAAGGCCTACTACCGAGCTGTGAGAGGTCACCAGCTGACGTATGAGGCACTGTGGCGCATCAAGTGGCAGATGTTTGAGTCATGGCTGGCTGCAACTGGCAACGGAGATGAGAACGTCAAACAGCTTGCCCTCAATGTTGCTTCGCTTTTCAAAGACAGAGCTGACATAGATGAGATGCGCGATGCTGTTGACAACTTCTCAGACGTTTTGGCAGATGAGAAATTCCACAGTCTCATGGAGGAATTCAATGACCAGCACTCTGAAAATCCCAACTTCATGCTGTGGTCATCCTACATGGAAATGGTAGAGATCCTACTGGCCTTCATCAGAGCTCAGAGAGATGGCATGTGGAGTCTCCACATAGAAGCCTTTGCTGCAATGCTGCCTTGGCTAACTATCTATGACCACACAAACTATGCACGTTGGGGGCCGGTCTACTTGGCTGATATGAGAGGTCTTGAGAAGTCAGCACCAGAAGTTCATGCAGAGTTCTGTAATGGGAACTTTGTCGTCAAGAGGACGGCGAAGCGCTTCAACCAAGTTCCAGCTGATCAGGCAACCGAATGGATAAATCGTACATGCAAGATGCACAATGGTATCATCGGCATCACAAAGAATGACCAAGCAAGAGACAGGTTCTGCATCACATGGTCAGAGCGGTCACGCATCTCTGAAGACACAAGATGCCTCTTCAATCTTCAAGATGATGATGGGGAAGCCACCTTCACTCGGGTTGACAGTCTGCCTTCTCGCACTAGGCGTGACACTCATGATGTCATGAAGCTAGTTCAGCAGTTGAAGCAGTTTGACGTCTTCAGAGTTCACGTGAGTGAAGCAGGAGATACCGATGCCGCCACTAACATCCCACTTGTTTCACTGGCAACCAAAGACACTGCACCCACAGATGTTGTGGAGAACCTGCTGACAGCTCAGGATCGAGGAAAGTAGCATGTAATCGGCTTCGTGAAGGAGAGACTGATTGAACAGATAGTAGGCTTCCATGAAAGGTTCGCTGATGTGTACAAAGCTACAGTTTCCACCAAGCAGAACATGCAGAAGACCATCAAAGCTGACAGAAAGCTACTACAGCGGCTCCTGAATGCTATGGTGGAGATGGTCAACATCTTGAAGCATGAACTGTCCTCAGTCTCATTTAGTCTGGCGAAGGCAGGAGGAGAGATGAATTCGACATCGAAGTCTGAGCTGATGAACATCCTGATGGTTCAGCAGACCATAAGCTCAGAGGTTCCAACCTCTGATCTGAAGACCTGTGTGATGATAGATGGCCATGCACTCATCCAAGCTTTTGGCAAGCCTGGCGGCGGTCGGACACTCGGCGACTATGCTGAAGTGTTCTTCAAGGCTGTGACGAGTTATTTCAATGAACTCACAACAAGAGTTGATGTCATCTTTGATCGGTACGCAGGGGAAGGATCGATCAAAGCAGTTACCAGGACAAAGCGTGCAAGCAAGAAGAAACCGATTCGGAAAGTCATTGATGGCCCACAAATTCCACTGCCTGAAGTGTGGAAAAACTTCATGGCCCTGGATACAAACAAGGCTGACCTAGCCTTGTTTCTGTCTAACGTCATCACTGAGAAGGGCAGAGATCTTCAAGAAAGATGTCAGCTGGTGACAGGGGGTGGCTTCTCTGAAGCCACTGAAGTACGGTCAACCAGGCGACATGACGTTCCACTGCATAGCAACCATGAAGAGGCGGACACCAGGCTCATCCTTCACTCATGTGATGCAGCGTCCCAGGGCTATGAACGAATACTGGTAGTGTGCAGAGATACTGATGTAATGGTGCTGCTGATTCACTTCGTTTGCACCAAGGTCGCTGAAGTGTGGATGCTGTGCGGAACGGCCAAGAACCGAAAATGCTACCCCGTGCACGATGTATTCAAGAGTTTGTCGCCCCCACAGGGACAACCTGGTCAGCTTCCACGCTTTGACCGGGTGTGACACAGTCTCGTCCTTCAGTGGTCATGGAAAAAAGAAGTGTTGGAAGGTGTTCAGTGACCACCCACTCCTGCTGCACGCCATTGGTCGAGATGGGGATATCGCAGATGTTGAGAAGTTTGTGTGTCATTTGTATGGCACCCCGGAACAACACAGTTGATGACGCCAGAGTTCACCTTTTTGGGAAGGCCAAGAAGACTCTGGAAATGCTCCCACCGACAAAGGATGCCCTGGAGCTCCACGCCAAGCGGGCAAACTATCAGGCCAAAATATGGCTCCAGGCTGACAAAGAGCACGTAGATGTTGAAGATCCGGTGGACACTTCAGCCTGGAAGTTGGAAGATGGGAGCCTCCTACCAGTGTGGACAAGACTTCCTCCAATCCCTGAAGCCTGCCTGGAGCTTGTTGCTTGTGGTTGCAAGAAAAAGTGCAAGACAGCTAGATGCAACTGCTTCAGGAAAAGGATGAAGTGTACGACAGCTTGTGGTTGTGACGACAGCGGTTGCTGTAACCCAGCTGGACAGTAGATCTATGTCTCTCTTCCGGGCTGAAATCGAGAGAAGCTGGAATGTGCTGTAAGGAACTAATAACTCTGTTCTTAAGTGATTGCAATCCACACAATTGTGATTGTCAGTGCAGCATTTCGGTGCTGTTCATCAAGAAACGTGAACTTGTAGATGTTACTAGTGTGTAAAATGTATAGTTATGGGGCTATATTTACTGCTTTGTGATTTAGTTGTGATAATTCTGTTACTGTGAGTACTTAATTCATACCATCAAACTTATTAGGCACTAATCATGTTAAAATAAATTGTTTTGACAAACAGACTTGCGCAATGTTATTTTTCACCGATTAAAATAAAAAATCAAATTCTTAGCACAATTTCGTCATGATTAACTTGAATTTGACCTTGAGTTGGTAATTCGGATAGAATAAGCGTGTCATCATACTTCTTTATCACTAAGTGTAGCAAAATGAAGCATTTGGTCAAACCAATTGGCTCAGAATATATTTTTTTTAATTTAAAATAGAAAATATAATTTTTTGCACAGTTTGACCTCGAAAATGACCTTCAAAGCCAAAGGTGAGAGTGGCATCTACCTACATTTTATTCCTCACCCACAGGTATATTGATTTAGCATGGGTGCCAGCTATTAACAAAAAACGCCGTTCAAAGTCGATTTTTGAATTTGGCCGGTCCACTAATATACATTCGTAACACTTTTAAAGGAACAGAATGGAAGACTGGAATATTACAAAATTAATCACAAACTAACGAAAATATCACAACTTAACCTAACCAATCGTCAAGGGCGTACAGTTGACCTAACCGGGCATTCAATTAACCTAACCGGGCATTCAGTTAACCTAACCAGTTGGTCAATTTTAATATATATATATATATCATGTAATCTATTTTGTATTTTTATTGCCCTGTTATGCAAAATGTTCGCATTTCTCCAAAAAAAAAGAATGTTATTTTCATATTCAGAGGGTCAAAATGCACTACTGGTGCTATTTTCAAAAGAATCTGGTGGTGGGCTCCAAACGGAAAAGACCCGTGATTTGTGCGCAAAACAAACAAAAAACCGCTTCGTGAATTTGTTTACCCCTGTAGGATGATAAGGGATCGCGCCGACCTAAGACCCTGACACGGGGGTCGTGGGGAAAATCCAGCTGACTGTTCTAATACTGTACATAAAAGTTTAAAGAGTTTAAGTATAAGTTTAAGTTTATATGAAAAGAATTGCTTCCCAACATTGCTCCTAATAACTTTTGACTTTCAGTCTATACCCATTTCTTCTTGTAATTGAGTATGTATCCCTAACAAATAACTTCCTGTAATTTACAAGTCACTTAGTAGTTTTGGATAATATTCGTTTTAACACCACTCCAAACCACTAAAAAATATTAATATATTCTGAATCCTCATTAAAAATTACGGATCAATCCCAGAATAGGCACCTGAAATCATTTTTAGGTGCTTAATCTGGGATTGAGGCAAAACACAGGTGCTTAATCTGGGATTGAGGAGAAAAAATATAAACAGTTTTTAGAGATATAATTTCATTGTTTTTATCAATATTTGAAAAAATCAACTCTAACCTAACCTAACCTAACCTAACCTATATCTATACCAATTTATGTGGCAAGATAGATTTGCTTCAGATGGATTCAGAAACATTCGGGCTCATATTGAAGGAATTTATAATATCTAAAATTTTTCTTTATTCATTAAACCACTTTAAACCTTTTATAACTTTGCCTTTATTACATTTGTAATAAACTTTGTATAAACAATAAATTTTGTAATCATCAGGTTTTTTTTATTTAATTCCTTGCAAGGTGCCTATTCTGGGATTGAGGTTGAACGCAGGTGCTTCATCTGGGATTGAGGTACATCAGGTGCCTATTCTGGATTACTAAGGAAAATTACTTTTTTTTCCTTGTGCAAATCAAATAAAAAAGGACAAAATTAATGAAAATAACGTCATCCTTATGCCATCTAGGACCAGCCAGTGACGCCATAGTTATGACGTCATCAAGCCCTTTATAAACGGATGACCTCGAAAACCTATGGCACGCGTGCCCATAATGGGCACACGATCAAATTTGCCTGGCACGCCTAAGCAAAATGCAATAACGTTGCAATAATGAGTATAAAATAATAGAATTAATGTTTATAATTTGGTGTAATATACAGGGTGTCTCAGAAGTCGCGCACTATAGGCTTTATTCAGATTTATGAGGTTTACGAGTCGAAATGATTTATAAGTGATGTTTAATTACAATATATGTTCGATAATGTTCGAATAATAAAATTAATAGTATTTACAGTTAATAAAAAAGCTATCTTAAAATAATTAAATTGAATGAAGCTACATTAGCCAATGGTGCGCGACTTCTGAGACACCATTGGCTAATGTAGCTTCATTCAATTGAATTATTTTAAAATAGCTTTTTTATTAACTGTACATACTATTAATTTCATTATTCGAACAGTATCGAGCATATATTGTAAGTAAACATCACTTATAAACCATTTCGACTCGTAAACCTCGCAAATCTGAATAAAGCCTATGGTGTGCGACTTCTGAGACACCCTGTATATAAACTTTGATGGGCACGCGAATTTTTTTTTATGGTTTACATGTTTTTTTTTGGCACGCGACTGTAAAAAGGTTTGCCACTCGGTGCTGGTTAAGTATGCGGTCTACCATCTGAGTTTTGACAGAATATTTTCGTTAAAACTAACGAAAATATCACGACTTAACCTAACCAATTATCAAAGGCGTACAGTTGATCTATTATTAATTATAACATTGTTTGTTTCTGGAATAGTATTTACTATTTACTAATAGATCAACTGTACGCCCTTAATAATTGGTTAGGTTAAGTCGTGATATTTTCGTTAGTTTTAACGAAAATATTCTGTCAAAACTCAGATGGTAGACCGCATACTTAACCAGCACCTGCCACTCTTGGCTTAGACGATAGCGAAGCTTTGAAACTTTTTTCTGATCATGGTGATTCCTACATCCTTAAAATGTCCAAAGTGCAATAGTGACTGTATTTTCAGGGAAGATCAGAATATTACCAAAAGGTAAGATCTGGTTAGGTTAGGTTGGATTGGGTTAGGTTAAGTTAGGTTATTTTTTTAATATAATGAAGTACTTTTTAGGGTAATTTTGACTTGCTCTGCACGAATTTGACTTCTGTTTTCTGTGCAAATGTATATATTTTTAGATAATTTCATTTGATTGTATCTCAAAAATTATACATTTGCACAGAAAACAGAAGTCAAATTCGTGCATAACACATCAAAATTACCCTAAAAAGTACTTTCTTGTCCTAAAATCTAGAGTGGTGTTAAAACGAATATTCACCTTAGTTTTAAATACTCGAATTAGTTATCCTATAAGTCGACGATTTTCAAATGAATACATATCCAGTTCAGCTAATTTTTCCTCAGATATTTTACTTCTCAGTTTTGGATTCATTTTGGCTGCACTAGCCCGAACTCTTTCTAATTTATCAGTGTCTTTTCTCAAGTAAAAGCTGTCTAACTTAGAGATTGAACCTAAGGTTGGCCTACTGTATGTCAGGAAGCCTAGTTGTTAGGCTACGCTCAGCGATCATGGTTACAAGCCGGTTCTTAAGCTTGAAAGATTTTGCTAGCCAAGCCCTAGCCGAATAAATAAAATTAATAAGTGCATGAAAGACATTTGGAAGATCAAAGCCTACATGAAATAAATGAATATATGCAGACATATAATAATTGTTTTCTCCTCTTTTCGAGATAGCCTATAAATACAAACACTAAATAAGCTGCGTCACAATTTCGAAACATTTTTAACCACACTGCGCATGCGTCTAGGCGCAAGAATAGAAAACTAACTTGTTATACTAATGAAATGTTTAATTTCTACTCCTTTATATATTTGAAACATTTAAACACCGTTTTCATATATTTGAAAAATCTATTAAACACTTCAAAATAACCATTATTCATTTCAGAAAGCTAATTTCATTATGAGATGTCGAGTAGACGTTTCGTATTATAGGCCTATAACCAAACGTCTAGTACCATTTATAGTGAGAAGAGGTAAAAGAAAATGGAATTTTCTCGGAGGACTCAGAGCTACGAAACACACGACACTGAAAGATGAATTTGGAATATACAGAGAACTATGCAAAACTGAGAACATAAATATAGTCCTGGCAAATATACAAGGGCCAAAAGTGAACTACCCGCTAAACACTCTTTCATACTTGAAAGGATTTATGGATGAAATAAGGGTTGACATCGCGTGCTTCACAGAAACACATCTTGATGACTGCCAAGGAGACTGTACAAACTGTAAATACTGTATAGATAAAATAGAATTACAAATCGATGGTTATAACGTACTACGAACTGACAGAACAGAAAGACGAAAAAGTGGCTGTGTTGTATACATACGTGAGAGTCATACGGCAGAAACAATAATAATTAAATCAAAGAGCTGCGTTGAACTTTTAATAGTAAAAGTTGAAAAACTAAACTTCATGCAAATAGTCAAATACAAACCTCCGAACACTTAAACTGCAAAATTCTCTGATTCTGATGCCATTGCTGATATCAGAAACCTAATAAGGTCCTTAAATTCCCCACCCCCTAGTATAATACTCCTGCGGAAATTTCTCATTTCTAAAATAAAAAAGGATGAGAAGAAATATATATATATATATATATATATATATATATATATATATATGTTCGAATAAGTAATGGTAAATGACAAATACTATAGTTTTTGTTTTTCATAATGTTAGCCCAACGTGGGTAACGGGTCACTCGCAAAGAGGCCCCAAAATATAGCTTCCCTCACCAGCTATCTGCCAAGCAGATAGGATCCAGCTTTGGGACAGGATCTAGGGGTTACAGCTACACCTAGCCTACATATTCAGATCCTCAATATACGCAAGAAACTCGTTGCGAGTGACCTGTTGCCCACGTTGGGCTAACATCACGAAAAAGAAAAACTATAGTATTTGTCATTTACCATTACTTATTCGAACTATAATGGATTTAATTTTCCCAGAAGAGTTCCTTGTTCCATGCACGAGCTGTGTGTAACATATATATTAGTGGTGTACAGGTTAATCGGCATCGGCACCGGCAGTATCGGCCAAATTCATCCGAGTCTCTCACCGATTCTTCGAGATTTTAAAATTTTCATTACAAAGCAAAATCTATATTTATAGAAAACTAGTACAGTTCCCGTCGCTTCGCTGACGGTTAGACAGGCTAAACTACAGAAAAAAACCCACCCATTAAAATTTTGAGCTTCACATTTTTTTCAACATTTCTGAATCTGGTATCTCCCAAAACCTCCTCACCCCCATTCATGCAACTTGGGGGCTAACCCCCTCCCCCATTACCCCCACCCCCACCCTTCCCCCATTACTGGCCGGGATAAATTTCTCAAACAGACAAACAGACAGGCTAAACTACAGAAAAGAACACAGTCATGAAAATTTTGAGCTTCACATTGCCGCCTGTAATACAATTTCTGAATTTTTTTCTCACAATTTTTTCTCACAATTTCTGAAAGTGTGACGGACGGACGGACGGACGGACGGACGGACGGACGGCTCTCTTATTATAGTATAGACTGAACAGACAAAAAACACTATTTATGATAATTTATACTCATTTCAAAGTGTAATTATATAAAAATATTTTACATTCACAAAAAAGGCAAAGCTTAATAAGATAAGTTGCTCATAAATTTACATTTTCTCTAGCTAGCTAATCTCTAAATATCCTAAACTATCGTAATCTCCTACTCTATATTAATAATAATAATTCTATATTAAGTTGTACTTTATAATGTACACATTAAACCATCTTATTTTGTTGACTTTATTTTAAGTATTTTAATAATTTTCTAAACCCAAATTATATATCCATTTTCTTATTCAAATTGGGCACCAGGGACTTGAAATTTTAATGAAAAATTTTGTTGTTGACATTGTTGAAGAAAGAAAATACCTTCAACATAAGGAAAAAAAATTACTTTAAATATAGTTATTCAATTCATGAAAATAAAATAAAATTATTTTATCATTTTACTGAGTAATAAAACATTTAACATCATTTTAGCTACGATATATAAGTAACAAGTTCTGGTACTGTATATTGTGGAGTGAGCCAAACAAAAGCATTTAAACAAATTTGAAATGTAAAAGTATGAAAACTGAAAGTTTTTAGATTAGTAAAATTTATGAAGAGAATTGATTTTTTAAAATATAGGCAAAGAATCGGCATCAGCTAAATTTTGGAAAGGTACATCACTAATATATATATATATATATATATATATATATATGCAAATCAGGACAAGGGGGCATAAGAGTAGATTAGGAGCAAGGAAAAATGCTGAGAGCTTGAACAAATGAATTTATGTTAATTCAGGGGATAACGGATAACACCAGATAAAATAACTGCCTGGATCTAGAGGCGTCATTTGGAGGTGCCGTGAGGGGCGGTCGCCCCCCTCAAGCTCACCTCCAAGGCCCTCCAAATGATAGTTTCTTAAAAAAAAGGCACCTAATATTTTGTGGATTACCAATATAATGAACTGCTTACAGTTTAAAAGCTTTTTATAATGATTGGAATAAAATAATGACAATGAATTATGAAAAAAAAAATTTAAACTCTCTGTGAGTAACGTCTGACGTCACAGTAAGCAAAATACAAATGAGCGCAGGAGCATCGGCGCTTGTGATGGGCTGGTGACGGTAGTTACCTGTAAATAACCAGTCTAACTGATACCATTTAATCATTCTTGTTTATATTAATTTGATTATAAAGTACATTGTGAGTAGCACTTAATAAATTTTGACATGTGAGGGGCCTCTCACTGCCTTCTTCGCTCCCCTCAAGCCAATTTGAAATGACGCCCCTGCCTGGATCTGGTATACACGAACAACACCAACTTAACTGATGATAAATAAATAAATAAATGAATGAATGAATAAATAAATAAATAAATGGAAATCGTCACTCTTGAACATATAAATCACATTTACATGTACTTATCACGAGATATTATATGTCATGACAAGGCTTATATGCCTAGCCTATTATATAAGAAATGTATCGAAAATACGACTATATTAAGCTGTATTAAATCAGTTACAGCCTCAATCTTTTTTTCTTCAAAATTTATTTAAAAAATAATGATTTTATTGGATTCCTCGTACCAGAAAAACTATAAAAAGACCTTTCATCCATGCTTTTATCTGGTCTAGTAGTTAAAATAAGACGATTTACAGATTTTGACGGGTCCACGGTGGCCATCTTGGATTTTACACCCTTAATATAGACAGATTTTCTGGAGCATGGGATTTTTTTCATCCATATACCCATACAAACTCACTGTAAAAATTTGGTGCTTTTGTCACTCTTGTAACGATATCATCATTTTATAGCACTAAGCCACTTGACTAAAGAAGCAAAAAAGGTTTTAAAAACATCTAAATTCAAATGCGATGTGGCACCACTTAGAATTTTTTGATCTTATTAAAATTTTATATTTAGAGTTTTTTCAATATAGGTAACAATTTTAGGTGGTAAGCCCTACGAATTCTCAACATTTATTTTTTGGACCACCCTAATATATATATATATATATATGATGAATAAAACCACGAAGGAAAGGAAACACAAAAAGGTGCTCAAGCGCTTTCGTCTAATGACATCCTCAGGAACACTGAAGTACATAAAAGGTTACGGCCTATATATAGGTTACAGAAAGAAAAAAAAAATAAATAAATAACATACATACACACAAACATATATATATATATATATATATATATATATATATATATATATATATACATATCTACACACATACATATATATATATATATATGCAATAAACGGAGAAGTAAAAATAAAAAATAAAAATTAAAGATTAGAGGATTAACAAAGAGGCATACAGATTTGTAAGGAAAAATATCGATTTTTAGCACAAGATCAAATGAATTAAAAATACAAATTTATACTGGAAATCTACCCGGGTTTTAACACTTTGCCTTTTAGAGTCAAGTTTCGATATATATAAAAATAAAATGAAGATTAAAAGTTAATAAAGTAGCGTGCAAGTTTACCAAAGATTTAGCGTCCTACCCTTTTTATCTAAATTTGTTTTGAAGGAATTCAAAACAACAGGATCGAGTTGAAAAAGACCTTTGCTTATGTTGAAGTTATTTGAAAGTTGGATAATGGCAGACTCAAGAATATTTCTATTGACAATGTTGCTAGAATGAAATAAAACTGAAGCATTATTCCAATCAATACAGTGGGATAACTCTGACAAATGGACAAAAAGAGCACTGGACAACTGTCCTGTTCTAACGGAATATTGATGCTGTTTTATACGTGTGTGCAAATCCTTTCCCGTCTGACCTATGTAAAAGGAATCACATTGTTACACCCAATTTTATAGATAATGCCTGAATTATTGGTAGGGCTATTTTTTTACTATGATATTTTTCACAATATTGTTATATGAAAATACTACATTAATATCCAAAAGTTTAAGTACATTAGCAATGCCTAAAAAGCCCGGGAAAAATGGAAGTACTAAAATATTTTTTTGACAAAGTACGAGTGTTATTATTGACACGATAGAAAGTTCGTTTTGCCTTGTTGAGACAAGATTCCATAAACGCAGATGGGTAACACAGATCACTTCCAATACCGTTGATTTTTTCCAATTCGGCATCGATGTATTCCGGACTGGCGATCCTAAGGGCGCGGAGAAACATTGATGAAAAAATGGCCTTCTTAGTGAGGGTGTCATGTCCCGAGTAAAAGTGTACGTAGGACAAATTGTTTGTTGTTTTCCGATAGATACTAAACTTAAAACCTGGGCTTTCCCTATGTACACGCACATCCAAAAATGGGATTGAATTGTCTTGTTCCACTTCTAAAGTAAACTTAATGGAGGGGACTTGATCATTTAACTGAAGGAGGAAGTTATCCAGGTCACGATTCATGGGCCAGATACACAAAATATCGCCGACGTACCGCAACCAAGGGATGCCAACCCCCAGGATTCTCGGAATGTAAGTAATTTCGAAAAACTCCATATAAATATTGGAGAGGAGGGGCGATAAGGGGTTGCCCATGGCCATCCCAAACACTTGTTGATAATACTCGTTATTGTAAAAAATTCCATGGATCTTACTGAAAAATTGAATAATGCACGTACTGAAACTAAAGATAGATTGATCAGTTTTGACGTTTGTTCTTTGTTTACAAAAGTGCCGATTGATGATATGCTTGACTTTCTCTCCCAAGAATTACATAAGTATGACCTGCCACTACCTTCACACATTGTTTTGGAACTTATTAAGCTTTGCATCAAAGACTGTAAATTCACTTTCAATAACGAGTATTATCAACAAGTGTTTGGGATGGCCATGGGCAACCCCTTATCGCCCCTCCTCTCAATATTTATATGGAGTTTTTTCGAAATTACTTACATTCCGAGAATCCTGGGGTTGGCATCCCTTGGTTGCGGTACGTCGACGATATTTTGTGTATCTGGCCCATGAATCGTGACCTGGATAACTTCCTCCTTCAGTTAAATGATCAAGTCCCCTCCATTAAGTTTACTTTAGAAGTGGAACAAGACAATTCAATCCCATTTTTGGATGTGCGGGTACATAGGGAAAGCCCAGGTTTTAAGTTTAGTATCTATCGGAAAACAACAAACAATTTGTCCTACGTACACTTTTACTCGGAACATGACACCCCACTAAGAAGGCCATTTTTTCATCAATGTTTCTCCGCGCCCTTAGGATCGCCAGTCCGGAATACATCGATGCCGAATTGGAAAAAATCAACGGTATTGGAAGTGATCTGTGTTACCCATCTGCGTTTATGGAATCTTGTCTCAACAAGGCAAAACGAACTTTCTATCGTGTCAATAATAACACTCGTACTTTGTCAAAAAATATTTTAGTACTTCCATTTTTCCCGGGCTTTTTAGGCATTGCTAATGTACTTAAACTTTTGGATATTAATGTAGTATTTTCATATAACAATACTGTGAAAAATATCATAGTAAAAAAATAGCCCTACCAATAATTCAGGCATTATCTATAAAATTGGGTGTAAACAATGTGATTCCTTTTACATAGGTCAGACGGGAAAGGATTTGCACACACGTATAAAACAGCATCAATATTCCGTTAGAACAGGACAGTTGTCCAGTGCTCTTTTTGTCCATTTGTCAGAGTTATCCCACTGTATTGATTGGAATAATGCTTCAGTTTTATTTCATTCTAGCAACATTGTCAATAGAAATATTCTTGAGTCTGCCATTATCCAACTTTCAAATAACTTCAACATAAGCAAAGGTCGTTTTTCAACTCGATCCTGTTGTTTTGAATTCCTTCAAAACAAATTTAGATAAAAAGGGTAGGACGCTAAATCTTTGGTAAACTTGTACGCTACTTTATTAACTTTTAATCTTCACTTTATTTTTTATATATATCGAAACTTGACTCTAAAAGGCAAAGTGTTAAAACCCGGGTAGATTTCCAGTATAAATTTGTATTTTTAATTCATTTGATCTTGTGCTAAAAATCGATATTTTTCCTTACAAATCTGTATGCCTCTTTGTTAATCCTCTAATCTTTAATTTTAATTTTTATTTTTACTTCTCCGTTTATTGCATATATATATATATATATATATATTATATATATATATATATATATATGTGTGTGTGTAGATATGTATGTGTGTATATATATATATATATATCTCTATTATATATATAAAAGAGGAAGTTTGTTTATTTGTTTAGTTGTTCGCTATAGAAAACCAAACGGTTGAACTTACAAATTTTAAAATAACTTCATAATAACCAGTTTTTTACAAGGAATCTAATGGTGCTATTTATTTTGTATTTGATGTAGTATTTAATAACGAAATTGACAATTAATGATTATTGCGTCATTTTTTTTGTAATAAATTTTTTTTTAATAAACATACAAAACATAAAATAAAATTTTAAAGAATTTAGTGAAAATCTGGCATTCGTAAACTTTGCGGAGCAAATATTCCATCGGAGCAACATAAAATAGAAATTTTTAAAGAATTTAGTGAAAATCTGGCATTCGTAAACTTTGCGGAGCAAATATTCCAGCGGAGCAAATTTTCCAGGACAGTGCTAAATGGTTTCATAAGTGATTTAGTAACTTTGTGAATTGCAAATTATTGTTTAGTGATACAGGTGATTATGCCACCCAAGAAACGCCCTTTATATGGAAAGTCTTCTGCCGCTAAAAGAATTCAAGCACAAAGAGCAGCTGAAACAGAAGAAGAACGCAATCAAAGACTTCAAGCACAAGCTGCAAGACAGGCTGCTCAAATACAGGAAGAGACTTTGGAACAACGTAAAGCTAGACTTCGAGCTCAAGCTGAAAAGCAGGCTACTCAAAGACAGCAAGAAACTGTTGAACAGCACCAAGCCAGAGTTCAGGCAGAATCATCAAAGCAAGCTGGATATAGACAACAAGAAACTTCTGAACAACGTCAAATCAGACTTCAAGCACAACAATTAAGACAAATAACTTACAGAGAGCAAGAAACAGAGGAGCAACATGATGTACGACTTCAGGCTCAAAGAACAAGACAAGCTCAAACACCATCTCGAGCATTCAATGGTTGGCAGTGGAATTTAAGTGCTTTTAACTATATAATCCACAATATAATTATGCATCTGACAAAGTGGTTATTATTGGATCAATGTCTAAAATATGTGATAAGTTTGGTGCTAAAAAGTGGGATAAAGAATCACCAGGAATGTGTTGTACTAATGGAAAAGTTCAATTACCTGCGCTTTCGGAACCTCCAGAACCTTTGAAAAACTCTACTTACAGGCACTACATCTGAATCTAAACACTCTTACAAAATATTCAAGCATACAATTCTGTATTTCAAATGACCTCATTTGGAGCTAATATCATTATTGAAGGAGGATTCATGCCTACATTTAAAGTTCAAGGTCAAATATATCACAGAATAGGTTCACTACAAACATTACCTCATGAAGAACCAAGGTATCTTCAATTGTACCGTACTTTGTTGAAGATTTGCAACATCAAGCACAAAATAGATACAATAGAAACCCAGCAACAAGATTGGAACTAATTGTTGAACTTCAAGACATGCTTCATGCTTCAAATAATTACATTCAAAGTTTTAAATATGCTCTAGAAAATGTACCTGCTACAGAATACAAAATCATCATTGATGCCGACAAGAGACCTCCTACTGAACATGCTAGACGATTTAATCTCCCAGAATGCAATGAAGTTGCTGTGATCATTACTGGTTAAGAACATGACAAAAGAGACATTGTGCTTAAAAGTCGAGACAATACTCTGCAATTCATCAATGAAACCCATAGATCTTATGATGCTTTGCAATATCCTTTACTCTTTGTCTATGGAGAAGATGGATATCACTTTGGAATTCTCCAAGCAGGTGTACATTCTAGCAAAACAGTTTCCTGCATGGACTTCTATGCTTACAGATTTATGGTTCACAGTAATTCACTAAATCATCTTCTGTTGGCTAGAAACCTTTTTCATCAATTTGCTGTTGATATGTATGCAAAGATAGAAGCAGAAAGATTATGTTACATTAGAACTCATCAGAGAGAATTAAGATGTGATTCATATATACATCTAAGAGATGGCATCAACAATGATGTAGCTGGAGGAGAGCTTGGCCAACTTTGCATTCTTCCGTCAACTTTTACAGGCAGCCCACGTTACATGCATGAAAAAACTCAAGATGCAATGACATATGTTCGCACTTATGGTCGACCTGACCTATTTATAACATTTATATGCAATGCTAAATGGAAGGAAATTCAGGATGAGTTACTACCTGGACAAACATACATTCACAGACATGACCTCACAGCCAGAGTGTTTCGCTTAAAATTATTAAAACTGATGGATTTAATGACAAAATCCAACATTTTTGGCCCAGTTAGATGCCACATGTACACTGTTGAATGGCAAAAAAAGGATTGCCTCATGCTCATATTTTGATTTGGCTGACCAACAAAATTCAAGCTAATCAAATTGATTCTGTTATCTCAGCTGAACTTCCGGACCCTAACACAGACAAAAACCTCTTTGAAATAGTTCAAACTCAAATGGTGCATGGTCCATGTGGTTCTCTAAATTTCAATTCACCTTGCATGAAAGAAAATAAATGTACGAAACGTTACCCAAAACCATTTTTAAAAGACACTCAAACAGGAGAAGATGGTTATCCTTCATATCGCAGAAGAAAACCTGATGATGGAGGCTTTACAACGAGAATTAAACGAAATGAAATTGATAATAGATGGATAGTTCCTTACTGCCCTCTCTTGACTAAAACTTTTAATGCTCATATTAATGTAGAATTTTGTAATTCTGTCAAGTCTATCAAGTATGTGTGCAAGTATGTTAACAAGGGATCCGATGCAGCTATGTTTGCTCTACAACAACAAAATGTACCTGATGAAGTGACTAACTATCAACAAGGTCGTTACTTAAGCAGCAATGAAGCCTTTTGGAGAATTTTTAGCTTTCCCTTTCATGGAAGATATCCTGCAGTACAGCAACTAGCAGTTCATTTAGAAAATGGACAGAGTTTATTTTACTAATGAAACAGCTGCCCATCAAGCTCTTGCTCCTAGAGATACTACTCTTACAGCTTTTTTTAAACTATGTCAAGAAGATGTGTTTGCTCAAACTTTATTGTATCGCCAGTTACCATCTTATTACACATGGAACAACAAAAAATGGAGTAGAAGAAAGAGAGGAAGCGAAGTTGAAGGTCATCCAGATGTAAGATTTGACAGTGCTTTAGGCAGAGTTTACACTGTTCATCCCAGCCAGCATGAGTGTTTCTTTTTAAGAATGTTGCTGCATGAAGTTAAAGGGCCTAGATCTTTTAATGATCATAGAACAGTTGATGGTCATGTTTGTGCGACATTTAGAGAGGCATGCTACAAACGTGGAATGCTAGAAGATGATAGTCAATGGGATGCCACCTTAAGAGAAGCAGCCATATACCAATCCCAAAGCGGCTAAGAGATTTATTTGCAATTCTGCTAAAAACCTGTGATGTGGGCAACCCTTTAGAATTATGGAACAAATACAAAGATGATTTGGCACAAGATTATAAGCCCAAGCACAACTTGCCAACCCGCATATTGACGTTGTTTACACAGATGAAATCTACAACAGAGCCTTAATTGACATAGAAGATAAAATAGCATCAATGGATGGACAACAAATACCTTCATTTGGCCTCCCACGAACCAATAGAACAGAAGTCAACAATTTAGCTACAGAGCTTATAAGAGAAACATCATATGATATCAACTACTTAACTGAATATGTAAATGAAAATGAGCCCAAGTTGTTGCCTGATCAGAGAACTGCTTATTCAACTATAATGAATAGTATCTCTCAGCAGAATGGAGGCATCTACTTTTTGGATGCTCCTGGTGGTACTGGATAAACATTTTCACAAATTTATTACTGGCCAAAGTTCGCAAGCAAAATAAAATTGCTGTAGCAGTAGCATCTTCTGGTATAGCTGCTACACT